>AZIM01006913.1:9831-20729 GCA_000516915.1 Ophiophagus hannah | reverse complement strand
AAAGGTTTTGCTGTTACCTCTGTTTCATGTTTGTTTCCTTGGAACAAGGTTTGGGTCAGAACAGCAGCCAAAGGCTGTTCCTGGGAGAGTTTTTCTCCAGCCAGAAGGTAGCCAGGAGATTGGTGGCAAAGTTGGAGCTAATAAAGGGTATCTACTGATTATCTGTGGTGCCCTTGTGCCACGCCCTGGGTCATCACAAGATATACTGGAACAGAGTTGAAAGCTGCAGCCCAGCTCGGCGATATGGTCATGATGTCTAACCTTCACAAGTTTAAAGCCCCAGGCCTACCTCATCCGGTAGCCATGCTGCTTAAAACTGCCAAAAAAACCCTACTCAGTCTGAAAATAGGCACATATTCTATCAGAAAAAGAATATTCAAAACACATGCTTTCTTTTGATCTCACATTACTGGAAGTGGTAGTTTTGAGGAAAGGTTACTTTGAAATAAAATATTTTGCAAATCCCTATAGTCACATCAATATAGAAAAATTCATCATTGCATAATGCTCTCATGGAGAACAGTAGTCTTTGCTTTCTTTGCATTATCATATTTCTCATTTTAATGAATGTAGAAAAGAGGTTAATGAAAAGAGGATGGAAGGCCTTACCTCCCTTTCTGTTCATTCCCTTCATAAATAAGAGTTGCTTTATATTTTCAAATGTCTCTAAAAAGAACTAAAATAGCTTCTTCTTCTACCTTTCAGTCAGCTGGTATTTAATATATTGGAAATTTTAAGGAGTCTTCAGCTGGATTTTCTTTGCATCTAAAAGTGTTCTTTCTTTACATAAGATTTAGAGATATAGAAGTCTGTGTGGAGAGAGGCAGAAGAGACAAGTGACAGAATATATACCATAGTACATAGTATAAAATAGGGATTCACATACAGTACTTACATCTAGTGTGAAAACAAATATAAAAGGCCAGGGTTCAGATCATGAAGATGCAACATACATCATCAACTTTTGTCTTCAGTAGTAATTCATATGGTTACTTATGATTTCAGTAGAAAATTAGCCTGGCATTATCCAAGTTCTTATTCAATTGATTTATTTTGAGAATTATTTTAAAGAAAAAAGAAGTTTAGGGAAAACCTCCTGGTTTAAGTATATGAGATGAGATGAGCTAACCTATATTGTCACTTTTTTCTGCAACATTAAAAAATGCAATTCTGATGCCCGCTTGAAAGAAATATATACCCATGCAAATACATGTACATACACATGATATATACAAGTGTGTGTGTGTGTGTGTGTGTGTGTGTGTGTGTACACATGCACGTGTCTCCGTCCCTTGGAATTTCCCCCAGGCGAAGCTGGCTCCCAACCAGTCATTTAGTCATGCAAGGGAGCCTAAAGTAATTACCAGTACAGGGAACAGCTTGTAGGCCTCAACTGA
This sequence comes from Ophiophagus hannah, assembly GCA_000516915.1. Taxonomy (NCBI): domain Eukaryota; kingdom Metazoa; phylum Chordata; class Lepidosauria; order Squamata; family Elapidae; genus Ophiophagus; species Ophiophagus hannah. Next base: position 19,332 of record AZIM01006913.1, on the reverse strand, counting down.
CTGCCCATCCAGCCACCCCAGGTCTCCCAATGCTTCCTTCTCTCCCTTGGGATTTCTTCAGGCCAAGGCCTACTTGCAAGTCACCATTCAGCCTTGCAAGGAAGCCTAAAAGAGGTACCGGCACAAGAAGGGTATTTACAGCTTGTAGGCGTCGGCCAACTGCCCATCCAGACACCAAGGGACTTGCAGGACTTGGCCTGCTCCTAATCCACTTCAGGTCCCAGCACCACTCAAGTTACCTTTTATTCTGTCCTGTACAAAGGCAGATAGATAAACTCCACAAAGCATCCATACAAAGTCTNNTTTATTGGTTCATCAGGCATCCTCAATAACTCACGGTTATGACGAGATTCTTCTTAATGTCCAATCCTTTGCATATCTGTCTTTCTGGGTAAAAAGATGGTTATCTCTTATCCCTTTCATCCCATATTGTAGAAACAGAGGGTAGAGATGCTACCATGAGGCTGTGTTCAGGCAAGAGTGAAGAAACCTCCCCCAACCCACCAAGGATCAATTCAGTGACCAATCAGGGTTACAGATGTGGCCACATGACATNGCATTCCCTTAAGGGGACATCTCCCAATTCCTAACAAACTATCCAATTCCCATTAACTATAACTGGCTGGACAGCACACCTTTGTTTTTTGCAGAAGAGCCCAGCTGATGTGAGATGAGGCTCAGCATAACTTCCTTGCAGAAGCTGACAGCCTCATGGCAACCTCATGCTATTTTTCTAGCAAGTGGCACTTCTTTTGAGACTGTAGCAGGCTTTTTTTTTTAAAGGAAGCTCCATTTGTTTGGTGAAATTCACATAGGTAGAAAGTGTTTATAAACACCCTTTCTTTCATTGTATAATACTCTCTTTTGTAATTAGCAGCTTCCCTGATCACCCATGCAATTCCAAGGAGGCATTCTGTTTGAACTTGCTAACCCATGGCTCTATAGAAAGCTATCCAAGCAGTTAACCTTTGTTGCCATTCAACAAAGGGGACAGTATTTCACCATCTAATATTTATTAAATGCAGCAATATCTGGTAAAACTGTAAAAAAATAAGCAACAGTATATGATTACAACACAAATGACTATGCTCCATAACAACTAGTAGCTATGCTCCATAAAGGAGACCATGTGTTCCCAGCTGTAACATAGCCTACACACTGTCTAAAAGTGTAAATGCCCTACACCCTCAAGGCTCACACTGCCTAAAGGTGTGAAGGCGTAAGTTGCTTACCTGAAATACCCAGATGGGTCGAGATTGCAATCGAGGAACTGTGAGCAGCTTTTCTGCATGGAAGATGGAGCCTGGAATGGCCTCATTTCCCTTCTCTTTCCCATCAATGCTTTGTAACAAGAAGTGACAAGACAAGAAAGAAAGTAATGTTAGAATTTGCGGCAGAAATTCAAATCCAGCACACACAGATTCAGCAGGATTCATTAACTTCTTTATATACATAACATTTGAAATAAAGTTTACAGTACCAATAGCAGATTCTTCCAAGTGGTAAAAGTTACAAGCAAAATTACAAGCAGCAGCTTCAGAGTTCAGAGCAGAGAGTAGAGCCACACCTCGGCTACTTCCAGTTTCAGTTTCCAAACAGTCCTCATTGGCTGATTTAGTTGCTATGCCTATTCATTGACTGATCATGTTACCATGCCTCTTCCAGTTCATGAATATTCTGACAAGTAAGTAGTAATCCCTGAATATTTCCTTGGGAAGGGAACATGCTGCACCCATTTTACCCATAGGCTAGCCTAAATAGAAAGAAATTAACCCTGTCCTGCCAGCAAATGCTCTGGGGACAGAACACATTCAATGAGGCAATTTATTAAATTTTACTTTCTCAATAGTGGTGCTCCTGCCATGACAAAGGAAGGAAATCTATGCTTAATAAAGAATTAAGAGATTTTTCTCAAATTTCTGGAATGGAAGGTAAAGAAACAACAATTCATCTCTCTGTCACAAAGTTGGCGATGAATTTTGAAAGGCAATATGGGCCACAAGAAGTTGAAACACAGACATGTGTCACAGATTGAAGCAATGCCATATTAAATTAAATGCGAACCTCTGCATTAGTTTAGTCATCCCAGGACCTCTCACAGATGTTGCTGCTCACAGCATACCCTTCTCTTCTCACTAGCACTGATGGTGTTACCTAGTTTGGGTAATGAAACACCTGCAAGAAAACAACCAAGTTCAGAAAGCACCCAAGGACCCCTCAAACCCTTCTCTTTCTTGTTTAGACTTTACTCAACAGAAAACTTTTTGGGGACCATGCATTTCACTTCCTTTGGGCATGTGAAGAACAAGGAAGATCATCTTCATGGAGATATGGAGTATCTGTTTCTGAAGCTATAGTTTTTAAAAGTTATTATAGACAATTTTAATGAAAATTAAAATTTATTTTGCTCTGGAATTGATTTCTTGAACTAATCTACCTAGTGGGTTTGACAGAGTAAGACAAGGGTTTAGGTTGTATGATAATGCTAATGGTTCCAATGTTCCTTGGTTTGTTATGACTACACTTCTGCAGTCATTATATAAGCTTTTACATATTTTAATAAGATGTTCCCTTATTCCATATTGAGTCAACATTTGCCATAATAATTTCCTGTCATCGGTCTGACTATTGAACCCAAGCAAACATAGACACTTCCAGGAACTTTGAAACCCCCAAAACAAAACTTTATTGAGTGCATAATTTCAGCACTGCAGAAAGCAAAACCACTCTACTTTTCCCCCGCACAATATTGCATAGTTAAAGAGCAGAGTTGAATACCTACCTGAAATGCCTACCATACCTGAAAAGATAAAGTACAGGAAAACCATTACAGAATATAACTTGAGCTTGCATTTCAACAATTGAATTAAATTTTAATAAAAGCAAAGAGATTGTTGTTTCTCATGTCATGTTCTAACTGGAAACTATTTTTCTATTTATGTCTTTTTTTAATATGAATTGTTTAAATGCAAGCTCAAGTTCTGCCACTGAAATCACTGCTCCTTAAATTTAAGTTTTTCGTATCAGACAACAAGCCATGTACCAAAATGGAAATTTTTCCACTGGTTTTAAATGAAGTTCTTTAAGGAGTTCTAGTTTAAAGTGAACATTGCAAAATGAAAATTACAGCTATTCAGTCCTGTTCAGTCACCATGTCCCTGCATAGAATTTAAATGTACAAATGGCTACCAGCCACTCTTTTCTATCATTGAAAAACCAGTCAACCTTGAGAAAAGTGCTGAATGCATGAGGTACTTTTACGTACTGTGTACACTAACATTTCCATGTGAACAAGAAGCTAGAGGTGAAGTCTTACATTGCAGCCAATGACAATTATTTTCCAATAATATAAAGGTAAAGGTTTCCCCTGTCCAGTTGTATCCAACTGTGGGAGACAATGGTAATCTCCATTTCTTAGCAGAGGAAGCCAGCTTTGCCCAAAGAACCTTCCACAGTCATGTGGCCAACATGACTATACGCCGAGTCGCACAGAACACTGCTACCCACCCACTGAAGTGGTACCTATTTATCTACTCACGTTTGTGTGCTTTCAAACTTCTTGGTGGGCAGGAGTTGGGAAAAGTAATGGAAGCTCATTCAGCTGCATGGCATTCAGAGCGGAACAGATTGTGTAGGATGCTTAAAATATTTGGTGCTTGCTCTAATTAAGAAATAAAGATATCCTCCTTACTTATGCCATACCTTTATTTTGTTTAATCTTTAACCTTTCAGTAAGAATACTTTGCATACAATATTCTCTCATTTGTCATGTACAAACCTTTTCCCCCAATAACTTAAATTTAAAGAAGAAATCTCTTATCTGTACTCTAAAAGTACTGCAGCATGAGAAAAGGTCCACCACATGATTGTGTTTGCATGTAATTTACTACTTAAGAAAATCAAAGTTGGTGCTTTCAGCCCAGTTGCTGTACTTACAGATCTCAGAATCATTATATCATCACATTAGAAAAGACAGAAGTTATGCAGATATAACATTCATCCTGTTTTATTGGCAGTCATAGATGTTTTCATTGCATGCGGAACTCTAATTGCACACAATGAAAAACAACCCGTTCTACGATAGAATCTACTGCCCTATAATTTTGATTTCTTTTCATGAATCAAAGAGTTTAAAACATCCAGTATATCATACCAACATAAAGTTTAATGTACAGAGTATTAACTTCAAAATATCCCACCAATATTAAAAATAAATAAATAAATAACAAGATTAACCCTTCTTAAAAAAAGCAAATATAAACTTTATTGGGCAACATAAGCCTATAAAAGCCAGTGCTATGATTTTAGCTCTACTAAATTAAAAGATTTAATACATGTAAAAAAAATGGCTCAGTTAGAACAGTGATTTTACTTTAAATTAATATGTTGAACACAATGCAATTGTCTTTTCATTTAAATGAACTTTACAATATAGCAGTTTTGCTTTAAAAAATAAATATTTAGACAATATCACATCACAAGAGATTTTCTGGCAGACCTTACCTTATCACTGGCTTTCATTCTTGTTTCCTCTTTTCCAGCGAAGATGCCATCAAATGTCTACAAGTATGTATCTATCTATCCAGGGATAATGGGAGTCTCTTTCCAGTCAAAAATGAGACAGCATGAAATATGAGTTTGTGCAGCCATAATTCAAACCATTACCAAAAAAAACATACTGAATTCCATCATGAAGACCTAAGTCATGAATAACTGTTGCATGTAGAACATTTTTATTGCAGGTGGAGCAGGATTTTCAGGCACTCCTCTTACTTTTGCACATACAAGAAGTTGTTAAGAGGAATGATTTATAGGGAAAACCGTCCAGTCACTTTCACGCAAAAGCCCTTTATCAAGCTTGGATGGTTTTGTTAGATGGAGCAAAGGAGAGTAAGGATTGATGCAACAGTCTTTTATACCTACATTGTCATGAATCTGGAAAGGAATACCTTTTAACTGAAAAGTTTGCAAAGTATTATCATTCGTTTTTTGAAAACCTATCATTCCTACACTGAATTCCCCACAGTATTTATCTAAAAGGCCCCAATTCCAGGAACCCATATTTTATTTTTATTTATCAATAACTTACAAGATAATAAATGTAAGTATAAATACAGGAAATCACGAATAATTTGAGACAATAGGACAGGAATGGTAGGCACGATTGTGCGCTTATGCATTCCCCTTACGTACCTCTTAGGAGTGGGGTGAGGTCAATAGTGGTTAGTTTGAGGGAAAAGGGGTGTGGTTTTGGGAATGTGACAACAGAGTCAGGTAGTGTGTTCCAGACATTGACCACTTTGTTGCTGAAGTCGTACTTTCTGCAATCAAGTTTGGAGTGGTGTACATTAAGTTTATATCTGTTGTGTGCTCTTGTACTGTTGCAGTTGAAGGTGATAAAGTCATTGATTGGTAGTACATTAAAGTAGATTATTTTATAAACTATGCTGAAGTCAACCTGTAGGCGGCATAGTTCTAGGATGCCCCAAGTTCAAAATCTCAAGCCTGGTGGTGTAGGGTATTCTGTTGCGATCAGAGGAAGGTAGTATTCTTCTTGTGAAATTCTTCTGGACACGCTCAATTGAATTAATTGTATATTCACATATTTAGAAATATTTTCATATATTATTAGAAGATACTTGCCTTTATTTTTATCTATCAGTACAGGAAGGTCACCTTTCCCAGAAGCAATCTCTATGTGATATTGGAACCTGCTGGATTCTAATATCATGCCTATATCCTGACCAAGTACAGAGTACTGGTTTTCCACTAATACAAGCACAGCAGGGTCAGTCCTTAGTGGTTCACTGGCCTTAATCATCTTCCATGGAGATAGTAGCATTGGAAGATCCCCATATTCGACCTCTAAGAAATTTCATAAACTTCTTGCTTGTACCATTGTATAATTTGCTGAAATAATTGTGCTCACAATACAATACACAGCTAGCAATATTACTGTTCATTGAAAATGTCTATGAAGCTTCACAATAAAAATCATGTTGTAATTCAGGCTTAGATGCTTTCTGGTTGTGACTGCATTGAGATTTATAAAGACTTTCAGAATTTATTCCAGTTCTATTTCAGCAGTTTATGTCACCATTGCAGCATGTATCTCTGTCTTCAGTATAATTCAGAGTCAATATATTCTGGAATGGAAAAAGAGAGTTGTTAAAAGAGGTTTTTTTTTCACTTTTAACCAATTGATCACAATAATCTTAAACTGAAAAACTATCCAATATAACAATGGAATTAAATCTGAAGTGAGAACTTAATTAAAATGGTCTTCTCTCCAATCTGTTTCTTCCCAGATGTACTGGATCAACTTCCATTACCTCCTGCTGTCTATATGGCATTTATCAAACAAGTTGATCATGCAAGTAATTAAGAGATTTCTTTTTATTTCAAACAAAATATCACTACTTACTCTTTGGACTGTATTTTTTGGTATAATAAAATATTTTACTTAATCACAAAGTCATTTAAATCCTGCAATTCATTATTATCCAATATAACAAGATATAGAATTCATATTTATATATATTTAAAGTAATTATTAAAGCATTAAAATGAAATATAAAATATATAAAATATACATTATATAACATATATACCTCATATAAAAATATTTTCATATGAGGTATATCAGGTAAAAATCAGGTACATTGAGTTTTGAATCCACTGGCATCTGAGACAGTGCCAACAATAAATGTCAATATATGTTAGGATTAGTGAGTTATTGTGCTTGGCATTAAGGTGATTAGATGTATCACTGTTGGTTTGTTCGATTTTTATTAGTGAAGTATTTTTCACTTATTCTGATAGTTGTTACCTTCTCAGAGTAGAGTGGTGAGTGGGCAGCCACATAAAAGGAATAAATAAAATGAAGCCTTTCACCTGGACTAAAATTAAATGTTTTAAATAAACATGACAAATTGCATTATATTTCTGTCATGGTACTAAAACCCTCCTAACCAACACTGAGTATGAATAGCATTTTTTAAGGAAACCAGCTCGCCAACTTAAAAAGAATTTTTTAAATTAATATCTTAACATTATAAACAGTATTATATATTACAAAGTAAATGTAGTAGTTATAAAGATGATAATTGATACAGTATGGATTAATACTATATATGAACAATGTGAAATGCATTTAATAAAAACTAATACGATAAGCCAGAACATTTGTTGTTGAAATAGACAATATTAAGATATAAGCTAAAATAAAAATCAGTATTGCTAATTTTAATGGGAGAAATAATAAAGCCCTACTTAATCCTTGGGCAGAAAATATTCAGCTTGATTGGGTCCTCTTTTTTTGATCTGATACAATTATAAGGTAAACTTTTAATGTATTGTGCAGTATAAAATTAAAGGCCACATTGTAACATTTTTTACTTAAATGTATTTATATTTTGTCTGAAACATAATTACAAAGTGATCATATTAGTGTGTGTGTGTGTTTGTGTGCCTTTACATTTTTAAAAAAATCAATAGAAAGGAATCAGAGAGGGCTATATTGATATTTGATAATTTTCCAGATTTGAATCCAGCATGTAAGAGTCACACAACACAGATCTATTCTTTTAGACTCAATACTATTCCCAAAATATTTTATAGTCCATGCCTGAGAAATGTTTATGCAGGATTCCTTTCAAGAAATAATTTATTCACTGGGGAGGTATTAGCTGCAGACNTTTCTCCAAATTTCACCTTATGAGATTGTTTAACCAAGCTCAAACAAATCAAATTATGTGGGTACCTGCAGTTTTGTTGACGTTTTGGTTCACTAACATACCACTCTAGAGCTGGCTGAAATATAAATAATTAAGAAAAGTGGTACTTAGCCCTATTTTTTTTTTGCCTTCCTGCACAAAATATCCTGAAATCGTAGTAATTTGACATTTTTTTAAAAAATGACATATTTCAGTGTTAAGCTAAATATTTCAAACCCACATTATCGGCATGTTGTCCCAGCAAAATTTGGCCTGAGTCTCCCTTACTGAAACATGCTTAACAGGACAGCAAGTGTGAACCTGCAAACTGTTTCAGATGAAATATATATTTTTGACTGTGAATGTGATTGCCAGAAACACTTTACTCTTTACTTGCATTAATATGCAGAACAAAGTGAAAGGCCCTTGTGTATTTTTCACTTGAAGTATTTATTTTAAAAAGTAAAATAAAATCAGGCTGGAAGCTACCAAACTCCCATATTTAGCCAGGCTGTATTATACTCTGTTTTAAAGTTATTGTTGATTCTTTCTCATCAATTGACTTTCTAATGAATTGACCTCAGTGATTGTTAAATTCGTTCTAGTCCTGCCTGAAAGTTGGCTTGGTGGCCTTGGGCCACTCACTCAACAGCTCAAACCACCTCATAGTATTGTTGTGAGGAAAATAGGAGGACAGAGCAGTATTAGTGTAACTTATTTATAAGCATAATAGACAAGATTAAAAAGGGAAAAATAACTTCAGAGTAGCATCCAGATATTAACAATATCAGTAAATGAACAGTCCATTACATTCTTTTTCAAGATGAAATTACTAAAACACTTAATACAGTTCCTTACATTTACTCAGAAGTAAATCCCTTTGAGTGCAATGATGCTTAGTTCAAAGAATTGGAAACAGCGAGAATGCAAACTAAACACTGTATTCTCTACTATTGTTTTGTCTATATTTCTATAAAGATAGGTGTGTGTGGGTAAAATGTCTAATGCTGTTAAATATAAATATTGCATTTTTGCATTCTAAGTTCATTGTATTACATCTTTTCAATGTTTATTCTAAAATGCTTGGGAATCAAATGGTTTCCTAAAAATTAAATTTTCTGTTCTTCAATTCTTCCTTCAAAAAATCCCACGTAACTTACAAACAAAAGTTTACTGTTCCCCTAAAAAAAAATAGTCTGTGTAAACAAGAAGACATAACCATGTTTAAAAATTTGGTTGCCTTTTTTTATTTTTTTTGAAAAGTTGCTTGGGATAATTAAAGTTTCAGTTGATTGTCATGAAAAAGAAACAATTCTGAGTCTCAAAAACACTAGAGGACATCAAGGGCTCACCAAAAACAAAAACAGAAACGAATCATCCAAGAGAGAGGTGGGCCTGTACCACACGAGGAAGACAGAAGTTTATTTTTATTTATTTCTTTAATTATTTCTTTATTTGATTTGTCAATCGCTTACAAGATAATAGGCATAAGTATAAACATGAGTAAGAATGCAGGAAATAGGTAGGCACGATTGTGCACTGATGCACGCCCCTTAAAGTTAATAGAGCCAACGTTTTTTTTTTAAATGAAATTACAGGCTTCTTGAAACAACGTTTGTTTGGATACACCCCCATCCTTTAAAAGCCACATGAACTTATTTTTCAATCAAAAATTATTCCATAATTATTCTAATCCTTAATAATAACCCCAATATAGCCTTCCCCAAGAGCTATTTCTCTGGAGAACTTTAGTCCAGTCCAGTCCAGTCCAGTCCAGGGACAGGGG
>AZIM01006912.1:17814-32253 GCA_000516915.1 Ophiophagus hannah | reverse complement strand
GGAGAGAGAGAGAGAGAGAGAGCAGGGCAATTACAAATTAGAAAAAAGGGACAACATGGCAAAGCACTCTGTGATGTGCAAAAACCCTCCTCTTTAATTGGAACTCAATTAAGTGAATAATTGTTACAAATGTAATAATTACATTCCAGCACTGCATGGAAAGGAACCAGGGCCTCGGGATTCCAGATGAGTCAGAACTGGAAAAGAAAAGGGCCTGCTCTGCTACGACTTGTGTTTGCAACCGCCCCAACTCTGCCTCTGCCAGCAAAGTGCAGGCAAGAGGTGAATTCTTACAGCAGGTTCATGAAGCAGATCAGCTTCTGGAAAGACGAGACATGCCAGCCAAGAAAACAAAGACAACAGCATCCAAATAGATGCAAACAATAATTCCCCATCACAGAAAGTCTAGTATTATTATTATTATTTTTTAGGGCATTTCCACCAACATCTTTTTCTGGGAAACTCACAAGTTAAGATGACATCTATTTACAGGGTAGGTCCTGGACTTACAACCACAATTCAGCCCAGAATTATGGTTGTAAGTCATGGCGCTTGTTGAGCGGGTAACCGTGTGACCGCATCCAATTTTGCAATCTTTTTTTTGCAGCAGTTGCTCAGCAAGCACGGCAGTCATTAAATGAGTCCGTTTCTCCCCCCCCCACCCCCATGGGTGTTTTTTGTCAGAAACTGGTAGTAAGGGCCAGAAACTGGCGAAACCCGCCAAAAATGCAGTTGTGTGACCACAACGCGCTGCAAATAGCCATAAATGCAAACAGCTATAAAAATAATAGACTTTCCATGATGGGGAACTATTGCCAAGCACCCAAAACATGTGTGTGTGTGTGTGTGTGTGTGCGCGCGCGCGCGCATGTGTGCATATGTGCACACGCATGCAGCTATCAGTTTGCAAATGGGCTGTAAATAGTTCGGGAAGGTCCCTCATAATTTCAGACAACAAGCAACATGTCGATAAGCAAGGACTACCTGTATGTACAGCGGTACCTTGGTATTGAAGTGCTTTGAAACTCATCAAATTTGGTACTCCACATATTTTGTCACGAAAATTTTGTCCCAGGACTCATCATTTGTTTGATACTCAATGCACAAGCTAGAACTTCTTGTCGGTTGTGATTGACCATGTTATTACTTATGGGAAAATTCTGTTTGGCCCTCATTGTTTTTGGTACTCATCATGCCTCCCGAAACCAATTCATGATGAGTACTGAGGTACCACTGTATATTCATTATTGTGCTTGTTTATTTAATTATTTATCAAACAAATTTATATAGCTGCCCAATTACACGTACTCACTCTGAGCTGTTGGTATCCTACCCTCCTTAAGGATAGAAATTGGCCACACAATCCCTGCAGATCTATTTATCCTAAAACTCTTCTAATGCTCACGAGACTCCAGGGTCACCTTTAAAATTACAGAGAAAACTGGGATGCTTAGAAGCGCACATTTATCTGCTGGATGCTTCTTCATCCTTTGGCAAACAGATGTTTTCTTTTTAAGCTATATCTACCATGGCAGCTGGTGTATTTCCCATGTTTTTCAAAGTTCTCCCCCTGCACACACTCCCCCAGTAAAATGGTGGTATATCTTACTCTTTTCTCAGAAATCAAAATGAGTCCCTCTCATTTATACTGCTAATAAAAGCACCATGATGGCGCAGTGGTTAGATTGCAGTCCTGCAGGCTACTTCTGCTGACTGNACTCAGCCTTCCATCCTTCCGAGGTCATTAAAATGAGGATCCAGACTGTTAGGGCTAAACTGCTTAGAGAGGGCTGCAAAGCACTGTGAAGTGGTATATAAGTCTAACTGTCTAAGTGCTATTGCTAATAACAATGTTGTGATATAATTTGAAGTGAAAAATGGTGGCAGTGTCAAATTCAGTCAGGGAGTTACAAAGTTAGGCGAGGCCTTGACCCAAGCTCTTAGTTCTCTTGGCAACATTTTCAGACATGGTTGCCCTTGCCACCTTCTTCCTAGGGCTGGGAGAGAAGGGTTGGCCTAAGGCGGGTGTCAGCAACCTGCGGCTCTGGAGCCGCATGTGACTCTTTGGACCCTCTGCTGTGGCTCCCTGTTGGGTGGCCCCCGCCCCTTGCCCTCCCCTCCCAGTCACTCCTTGCCTGGNACTGGGNGCCACAAAACCTGGGTAGGTGGCGCGGGGGGGTGTGTCATGTGACTGGGTGGTAGTGACATTGGGTTGGCCACGCCCACCCAGGTTTTGTGACTCCCGGTGTTTTCTTTTCTGTGGGAAACGGGTCCAAATGGTTCTTTGAGTGTTTAAGGTTACAGACCCTTGGCCTAAGGTCATCCAAATGGCTTCATGCCTAAAGCAGAATTAGAACTCATGGTCTCCCGGTTTCTGGTGTGGTACTTTCAACTACAATCCTAAACTCATTTTCATTTTATGAATGGCACTGAAAAGTGACTTATGACCAGTCTTTGTACTTACTTACAATTGTTGTAAAATCCCCAAGGTCACATGATTAAAATTCAGGTGTTTGGCAACCAGCACATATTCATGATGGTTACAGCAATCCAGAGTCATGTGACCACTTTCTGCAAGCTTTCCAGCCTGTTTCCAATAAGCATGTAAATGGCGGAATCTGAATTTGCTTAACAACAACATGATTCATTTAACAACCGTAGCAAAAATTATTACAAAGTCAGGCACAACTCATTTAATAAATAAGCGTCTTGCTTAGCAACAGAAATTCTGATCCCCAATTGTGGTCATAACCTGAGGACTACTTTTATGTATTTCTTCCTGATTAAGAGAAATTTTAAAAAGCAATCCTTAATGCTGAAAACAAAACAACTTTCATAGCAAAATAATGTAACAAACAGTTGTTCTTTGTTTCATCAAATTAGAAAGCATTACTTTTCAGAAAACTATAACAGAAAAGAAGAACTAGGTGTCAGAACACACACTTTGCCATATGTAACAGTCTAATTGGCCCTATTTTCTGAATCTGAAAGTAGTTATCAGTAGTTTTTCTTTTCTAAACCTTTATTTTTTAAAAAATCAAATTAGGATTTCTAAAAGAAGTATTTTTGCTTATTAAGTGATCTCTATTCTTGAAGATGTGATTTTATTTCTCAGCTTGGTGTGAATACTTCTAAACTCCTTTCATTTTAGCCACACAATATTCCATGTGCTGTTTTAAAACAACAACAACTTGGCAGGGGGTGCGAGAAGAAATAGTGAATTTTCTCTTCCTTTTTTTTTGCTTTCCACAGGACTTCACAACTCTAAAAGATGCGGCTTGAGCAATAGCCAATGAGTAGTCCAGTAACTCTCTGCCCCTCTGCACAAGTAGAGCAAAAGATCCATCCGAACTTCTGTATCTCAGTCAGGTGCAAAACCCGGATGCATCTTACAGCACAGAACATAGAATAACAGAGTTGGAAGGGAACTTGAAGGTCTTCTAATCCAAACTCCTGCTCAAGTAGAAGAGCCTATACCATTTCAGACAAATGGTTGTCGGTCTCTTTTTGAAAGCCTCCAGAGGTGGGAGCATCCCACAATTTCTGAAGGCAAGNGTGGAGCATCCCACAATTTCTGAAGGCAAGGGGTTGCCTTGGTTGATTGCTCTCATTAGGAATTTTTTTCCCTTAGTTCTAAGGTTGCTTCTCTCCTTGGATAGTTTCCAGCCATTGTGTCTCATCTTATCTTTTGGTGCTTTAAAAAATAGTTCGATCCCCTCATCTTTATAAAGCCCCTCAAATATTGGAAGACTGCTATCATGTCACCCCCAGTCTTTTCATTGTAGCTTAAGCCTTTGTCAATCCCCTTTCATTAATGGCACCTCTATGGGTTTAAAACGAGGCCTCCATTCAAGACATGGGCTCAGAAGACACTCTGTGGCTGAGAGAGGTGGGGCAACTGCACTGAGGTTGTCAAATGGTGGTCATTTGCAATGAAGCCCAAGGTCATTGAGGCTCATGGAAGATTTCCTGCTTCCCCATTCTTCAGAACCACTTGCATCAGCAGCTGTCAAAGGCTGAAGAGTATTCCTGGGGGCTGTGTTTGAAAGGGAGAAGTGCAGGAGCAGCCGAGATATCTTGCCTGCCTTGGACAATTAAGGAAGACAGCCCTTACAGCTGACCGTGCACCCAACACTTCCTGTTTGCCAATGTAGCTTACTGGAACGGTTCTACTTCCATCTACATTTTTACTCCTTCTAACGCTGATGCCAGAGCAGATCCAATTAAGTTTTAACAAGTCAGAGCTACTCTTGAAAAGACCATGCCAAGAAGCTCTTCCATCTAGCATCCTGTAGCTACACAGATAGCAGAAAGGTCACAAGCAGGCATGGCAACAATTAACAAAACCCCTGCTTAAACTCTGTGAAAGAACATAGACCTGGCCTGAAGAATGGGGAAAGAATAAGTGAATCATTAGGATTATCCAGTCCTGTGGAAGAAGAAAATGTGAGAAAGGAACTCAGAATAAATCTGCCTTGATTTTATTTAGTGTAAGTTGGGGCAGAGAGAAATCCTTACAGGCTTTCACTATTCTGTTATTCTATACATTACAGCAATAAAGAACATTCTAGAAATCCTTTCGGTGCCAGTTGCTTCAACTTGCCTACCTCAAAGGCAATCTTTATCTCATCAATCTTAAAAGCCACTCAGAATTTCTCTCATCCCCTTGGTCAATTTTGTACAGATTAAAGGATAGTGGATAGCAGTTAATGGATTATCATTTTAATTATTTTTAGAGCCCCAGGATGTAAAATGAGTGAGCATTTTATTTTCCTATAGTGGGATGCCGGAAATCTGCCTCAGAACAAAATATTTACTCTCCAAGATATACAACTTAACTAGACTCTTACCTAAGAATTTGGCAATAGTCTCTCAGACATCAACATAATATAACTTGGTAAGAATTTTTATTGCAAACTAGAACGAAGCCATATGAAACAGTTAATTGCCTTCTGTTGATGTGTGGATGTAATTCCCTCTTATACTAGAGAAGGTAAAACTGTTTTTTCTTCTGACTTCCCCCTATTTCAACATACTCTCTGCACTGTATATTATAGCCCTGCAGCTGAGCAATTGTTGGTTGTTGACATAACTAACATTTCTGCCCTGAGGCCCACTGCCTCTCAGTTTATATCTCACTCTCTGAACAGAATTTAATACTTTATTTGACTTATCATTTGTAAATATTTGTCCTCATGCAACAAAGCAGATCTTGAGCTACAAAACTCCTGGCCAAGGCCAATCTGATCCATTCAGAAGCCCTCTTCTTGTAATAAATTACTACACAATCAGTCATTTGGACAAGCAAGGGGTAATGCCACTCCCTATACATATGCACACACAGCTATCTCTCCCCCACCCCTGAAAATTTAAATATAGGAGTACTTCAAAATTTCTGCAATGTTTATAAAGCTGGTAACTAAATGTTTATGAAGACATTATATGGAATATGGCTTCAGAAAACATATAAAGTCTACTGGAAAAACAGCTGGGGAAGGTTTAGAATAGGAAAATCGTGGCAAGAAAAGAATTATGCTCCCTACTTTCCACTATTCCAAAGCGTGGCCGCTCCATGCTGCTTTTTATTATGCCTTCCATCATTTAAAACACCAAGTCAGAAGAAAAGATACATCTTCATGTTAAATCTGCTTCCTTCTGAAGTAGAACAATCTCTCAGTGCTTATGGTATGGATAAAGCATACATGAAGTTTTTCTTCTTCTCAGAGAAAGCAAGGACCAGGGATGGTCATCTGATGAAGCTGACCAGAAAATCTAGAACACACAAAAGAAAACACTTGTTCATTAATTAACCAATGGAATCCACTACCACAAGACATGGAGAGGATCACTAACATGGACATTTTAATAGAGGAAAGGATAAATCCATGAAAGATAGATCTATCAAGAGCAATTAATCTTGAAGGATTAATGGTATGTCAAGACTAGAGGCAAAATGTCTTCAAATACCAGTTGCAGGAGAATAATGGCAAAAGAGGAATATGTCTCCATCTGCTTCTTGCAAAGATACTACAGCATTTGACTGACCACTGTAACAAATCAAATGCTAAACTAAGAAGAACCTTGGCCTGATCATGTCCTCATGCAATGGTTGAGGCAACCAGGGAAATAATTCAGAAAACCACAAGCTGCCAAGACTAGTCCAGAAATCTCTCTTAACAGGTAGACACCAACTCACTGGATGAATCCCACATTCTGTTCTAAAACCTCCAGTCAAAGATGAGATCAAAAACTTTGGACATCAGTCACAATTCATGTGACTATATTCATAAATTATTCCTTCCCACAATCGTAATATATTATATTTTTAAAGGCTTTGGCATAAAAATAGAATGTTCCAAAGCTCAGTGGAAGATTTAGTCTTCGGCATACATAAAAACTGAACTTGAGATCAAGGAGTTTAATTTTGCTCTGTTATTTTAAGGAATCAGGAGATCTCTGTAGTTCAAGACAGCTACCGTCAACCAGAGTGGACAACATACTGTGTAGACAAACCATGGCTCTATGGTTAGACTTATACAATATGCTTAAATTCATTCTCCCATTTTCTGAATCCACAATGGGAGCACTGGAAGTCCATGGTTGTAATAACTAGGGCTGTTAATACTGACCCATAAACCAGCAAATTGGGCTGGGTTTACACAATAGTATACCATCAGAAAATCTAATCAATATTAAAACAGATTAAATTCTGCACATGCACATTTGGTCTTCACTAATCTGGTTACGCATGTGTTACAAGTTTAACCCATATTATTGCAAGGAATTTTTTTTCTGAACCCTTCTTTCCTCAATCACCACTTTCCTTCTTTGGTTCATCAACTTTGCCCCCTTTCAACTGTCTTGATCTGTGTCCCAAATATCACTGCCTGAAACCACTTAGTTATTTGATCTGCCTTCTATCTTGTTATGCTTAAAACTGTGAGTTCTAGTCTCACCTTAAGACATGAAAGCCAGCTGTGTGATATCCAGTCACTCTCACTCAACCCAACCCACCTCCCAAAGTTGTTGTTTTGGGGAAAATAGGAGGGAGATGTGTTTGATATGTATATCATCCTGAGTTTTTTGAAAAAATAATAAAGGTGGTATATAAACAATCAAGCGAATAAATAAAAACCATGTCTGACTTTCTAACACAAACCAAAATTAGTTTCCCCATCTCTCATAGAAGACTGCAGATACCTCCGAGCTGCTGACATTCACTATGCCATGCAATCACATCACTTGAGAATTAATCTGAGAATCTGAACCTGTGATATCACCATAGGGAGAAAAATTCTATTTTCTCACAAAATTATGTGGCAGTTCCTTATTTGTACAGGGCCACATTCCCTTCAAGTACTTCAGCTTACAGCTTCCTCTCCATGAAACACAACACCGAGCCTCAAGGAAAACTCCAAATCACACGTTGATGGAAAACCTTAAATATAAAACAGAGACAGCAGTTTGCTTCTGTTCTTCTCCTCAGCTGCACTCCATGCTCTGAAGTCCTGCTGATGTGCAGGAGCTGCTTTATTACAAACTGCTAATAAAAAAAGGGGAGGGGGAGGCAAGGCAGAAGCAACATATTTTTAAAATGATAACACATCAGGGGAAAAAAAAGATAAATCCTACTCCTCCGTTTGGTTTTTATTCGCTTAGCTATTTAGAGTAATTTGCACAAGTCATTCCAAGCATGGAAAGAAAAGAAAAAAGAAAAGCAATGGCTTTTTGTGAAAATAGAGAGATTGGCTCTTATTAAACCAGAATAGCTTGTTTAATGGGATTCATCTGTTGTTGAGTCAGGGCAGAACAGGTGATGGGTTTTTTAGGGTAGCAATAAAACACTGGCTGCTCTGCTCTGCACATTCTTAGTGAGGAAGATCAAGAGAACATATTCAAATTCTGGACTCAACCATCATCTGGGCATCTGAGATTGAACAGAATAGAATCATAGGGCTGAAAGGGACCTTGGAGGTCTTCTAGTCCAACCCCCTACCTAAAGAAAGTCTACTTTATTTGGCTCTGGCATAGCGCAATGGTATGCAACCATCTGCCAAAAGCCATACCTGTCCATTTACTGTGATCCTATGGGCCTCATTCCATAAAACAGGGGAGGGAGCAAAAACTGAAGTTTATTTAACCTAAATTACCTAGCATAGTAGATTACCTAAAGTAGTTAGATATGTTAAGATATGATATGTAAAGATATGCAAAGTTTTCAAAAATGGTTTTTGAAAAGTTTTTTTTTCTGGAAAAATTGGACATTTGCGGAGAAAATTAAATATATGCCTTATTTATTTTATACATCTCTTCACTGATCTAAGCTCACTTTTCCATTTTAGGAACATTCAATGTGCAACTCTGTTTACTCAGAGTTGTCATGTTTAGTATATTTATTACAATGTAAAAGTATAATTCAGACAGGAAACAATTATGGTTACTAATTTAATTTACTTCAAAATGTTTTCATTTTTGTGTAAGATGTGGAAGCATTCTGGACTCTCTTAATGTTATCAGTTTGGTAAGACAGAGAAAAAAATGAAGCTAAGAAGAAACCACCCACAAAATCATCTAGAGACATGTCTTTCGAGGTCAAAGAAGAGCTGATCCAACAAATCAGCAACAAATACACCCACAAGCAAATTGGCCACGGAAATCATCTTCCTTCCTAGCAAAATAACAGCAGTGCCCAGGGGGGGTGGATGGGATCCAAAATAAAAACAATTCTCTCTTGCGCTGGAGATTTGTATTATCTTGCTTGTCCACCAGCTACAGAAATGGAAAAGCTGCACTATTCAACAATCTTGTATAGTAATAGTCTCCTTATTCTAAGTTAATAGAAAACATTTTGGAGCAGTAAATGATGACAGTGTATAAACACCTCGTCTTATTGTTTTCATTATTCCAAAACAGAATATTTTGTTGCAAGGTTTTTTCTCTTTCCAAAATATTTCAATGCTTTCCCATTTTAAAAAAGCCCAGGGGAGAGGTGAGGAAAATCTGTTCTTTCCCAATTCATTACAGTTTTCTCCCAAAACATTCTTAATTCTTTTAAGTGCCAGTGTTTATGATTATTCCTTACATTTTTTCCATTGTCTCATCCTATTGTTTGGCACCTTTGCTCTCACATGTTTCGTGAGTTGTGGGTTATAATTCTGTTTACTCTGCTTATTGTGTTGTGTCAATCCAGCCAGTTGTGCCTTATCCAAAACAATTAATGAATTCAATACACTGGCTGGGCAAACAGGGGTCCATAACTTTTCAGATATCAGCCACTGTCCAGTGATTTTGTAAACATCCCTTCCCCCCCAGTCCCCGTCCTCTGACAATAAATTTTAAAGATTGTTACATCAGCTGAAATGTCACCCAATCTCACAAACTGACAGTGTTCTCACCCTCAAATTTCATGAGATTTTTAGCCTCTCAGCTATGATTGTTGCAAATATCTTATAGTCTGAGTTCAAAAGAGATATCGGTCTATAATTTTTAATCAGTGATGGATCCAAATTTTCTTTCTGTATCAATGTGATATTAGCTTCGGTCCACGGTCGTGGAATTTTTGCCTCCTCTAAAACTGCAATGAAGACTTCTAATAATGGTTGGCCCAGAAAGTTTTGTTGATTTTTATATAGTTCTGACAGGATGCCGTCTGGGCCTGCTGCTTTGTTATTTTTTTGTTTATTGATTGCCTTAACAATTTCTGCCATTTTGATTTCCTCCTTCAATATAATTTTTGTTTCTTCTGTAATTTTGGGTAAATCTGCTTTCTTTAAACATGCCAATATTTTCTCTTCTATATGCCCGTGATTTTCGTTGTATAATTTCTCATAGAACGTCTGAGCGATGGTCTTTGCATCTTCCTGATAGCAGCACATCCTTCCATCTTCATCCTGTAGTTTAGTGATTTCATGAGATTTTGATTTCACCCCAGATTTTGAAAAGAGTCATCTCTCCCACAATATTCTGACTATGAAATGACAACAAAATGGCATAAACCTTTAGGGGCCCTCTGGGATGTCATAGATAAAAATGAAGCAACAGGCATCAGCTCCCGGCTTATATGATGCATGAACTCAATCTCTAATCAAAGTGGATGTTATTAATCTTGAAATCCTCAAACTGAGTTGATATGCCAATGAAAGTCAGATGCCTCAGCATCATAGCCATAAAGATCAGGATGTGGTACTTAAAAGCTGCCAGAATTTAGCACAGTGGTTTCCTCTGCGAAAGGTCGATTGATTCAAATCCATGCCATTTCAATTGTCAATTAAGTCATGATTTTAAAATTATCACACACACAAAAAGACTCTTTTAAAATTCCTTGTTTATTTTACTCTAGAAATGTACATGCTGTGCTTCATTTCCCTGTCATTCCCTGATTGATGGTAAGAATGAACTATTGCTCCTAGAACAAGAGAATGCCATTAAAAAACAATACTCTTTTGCAACACATGTCAAAATAATGGATCTACGTGTCTTTTCTACTGCAAAAGTGTACCTATTTAGTGATAAGGGGATGTTAAGTGACCATGCAGATGAGAGTTTCTCCAGGAGCATATGACCCCAACTTGGCCCTTCAGCTCTCCCTATTGTGCAACCATCCACCTGATGGCTGCTCATCCTCTTTTTCTCTTTCCTTCCAACAATAAACAAAAGTGTCAATATTTTTCTGTGTCACCTTTTCAAGCTCCAATACAGAACTGGAGACCCACTTCCAGCCTCACTATAATCTAGAACAGGAGTGTCCAACGTTGGCAACTTTAACTCTTCTGAGCTTAAAAATCTCAGAATTCCCCAGCATAGTTGGCTGGAGAATTCTGGAAGTTGAAGTCCACAAGTCTTAAGGTTGCCAAGATTGGACATCCCAATCTAGAATGTTCAAAATGAGAATTTAAGTGACAACTCTTTTTCCATTATACTAGATGTAACCTAGGAGAGAAGCCCTTCTGTCTAACTGTTTTTCCTTTTATTTGTTACCCTTGGGCCATTCCTTTCCTCCAAATTCTTGGTTTTCAATATTGTAAGTGCTTAAAACTTTCAATTAAATAAACAGAAAACATGTATAAAGCCACCTTGAGTGTTAAGGCTTATTAAAGGCTTTTGAAGTGACCAGCTATTGTCAATGTTTTTTAAGAAAGATTAGCAAAATTAGGCAAATTTGGAATTCCTTCACTAAGCTGCTCCAATACTGCGCCCCACTCAGCATTGCAAATGACATTACAGAACAGTGGAGGAAAGCTATAGACAATATACTCTTACTTCACTATACTAAGTCCAAAGTCAGCCTGAGTTGTAGGTTAAATCACAGCACTCCAAACTTTTAACTCCTTTCTCAGGATGCAACTAGTCTTGGGATAAGATTCTCACACAAGATTAGAAATTTTATTGCAGAAAAGAGTGATGTTTCTAACATAATTGACTGTCCCAAAGGAAGGCAAACTCTTATCTAGCTACATTTGAATTTTTTGTTTTGTTCTCCTGCCTTTCTGGCATTTGGCAGATCTCTGGTTGGTCTCTGAAGGCAACTGGGATGTTTTTATAACAGCTCTTTAGCATGGGTAAAAGGTTGACCTAGAAGGCATCCAAAGCACTTTTATGCCCTATGATTCTGTGATATTTTCAACCTCGTATTTACCCCAACTACTACATATTTTTATTTCTTTGAATTGCCACAAATTCAAAAGGATGAGCAGAAACTAAAGCTTTGTCAAAATGGCAAAATGTATATCATTAAGTCACAATGCAAACTCTGTACCACACACATTTACAAGCAATATCACAGTGAAAGTGGAAGTCAGTGTTGTAACTCTGTGCTATATTTTTGTTCTCTGCTTCCCTTTAGACCTCCATATCAAGAGGTTACCAAGAGCTCATAATTTAAAGAATCAAAAATATCTCAATGCCACCAGAGTATTCCATGTCAAATTCCATTGTGTCATGACCTTAATTGCATTTGGGACATGCATGAGCCTATAGCAAGGATGCCCCTACAGAGAGGTCAAAGAAGTTAAAAAAGAACACCCAGACATTCCTAGTCTACCCTTTTTTATTTTCCATTCAGTATTTAAATCTATGCATACACTTCATATTAGAAAAACAAACAAATTTGGCTGGCCATTAATCCAAATGAGACAAGCAGTACAATTTTGTGAGTCAACATCCTTGCTATGAATAAAAACCCACCCATCAAAAGAAACTGAGGGCAAGTAAGGTCAAGAACAGGGTTAGGGTTCATGAAATCAACTGTGAATCAGCCCAAAGGGGTTTGTAAAAGCTGTTCCCAACTGATCCCAATTTCCCCAAACAAAAATAATCAGAATTGCTTGGTCTCGGTCCATGTTCAGAAACTGAACAAAAAGATGTTTATGCTCCTAAAACCACCTGAGCTCTTCTAATTAGCCAGCCAACAGAGACGTCCATTTCATCCCTGGACTTTTGACTGCCAAGAACACAGGGTTGGCTCCAACTTTGGCACAATCTTACACCTAGTTTTGAACACTCTCTGCTACCTTCTCCTCCTTCTTCAGATCTTACAGGAAAAAAAAGAGCTGTTGGGAAGCCTTGCAGTAGCCTATAAGAAAATCCAGCCATGCAATTCTTCAAGCAAGCAAGCAAGGAAGCAAGGAAGCAAGGAAGAACACTGGCTTTAGAAATCAGGAACAGTAACTAGGGCCTAAGCATTACTTCTTCTGACTCCAGCTGACTCTTCTAATGAAAAAAGCTTTCCAGCAGGTGATGCCACAGTAAGAAGAGAGATTTCACTAGAAATGGAACAAAAATTTTAAAACCCACAACTAGTAGCCAATGTGCTTTTTAGAAAAAGTCACTGAAAGATCATATAAAGAGGATCTCTTCTGCTCCTTTCTGTCCCCTTCCTCTCCTTTAGGAGGCTAACTCATAACAAAAGGCAACATCTAAATTTTCTGGACAAAAGGAGAATTTGGGCCAACCTGGACCAAGGCTGCCCTCAACATCGTAAGCCGAGTCATAACAACTGTGCAAAATACATTAATCATTCTGCCCTTCCTGATTGGTTGGGCTTATCTCCCAAGCCAGCTCAACATCACAGCTGGATTTGAACTCATCTGGAGGGGAACCAGTTGAATACTGGAATACTGGATTACATTACTGGTTTTCAACTTATTGGCTTCTTTTTTATGACTTGGCAAATTGTGAGAACGTAGCTGATTCCATTATTTATGGTCCAGAATTATTATGGACATCCAGAAAAGGTAATTCATGAAGTTAAGCACATTGTGTGATTGCAAAATTACGTCTAGGATTTTTATAACATTTTCAAGGCCTTACAGCATTTTATTTACATCATTACAACTGGATTAACAAGGTGGAAAATTATTGATTCCCTCTATTCCACATGGGGAAACCCGGAAGAGATGCTTTTTATGCTGGAAATGAGATCAAAACAAGAATCTTTCTGATTCACCGACAAGTCTTTCAACCATGGTGCAAAATGCTAGCAATGCTGTTTTTATATAGTGATCCATTGTAACATCTATTCTCCAACACTCTCAGCTGCAGGCAAGAAAACTTTTGGTGATTGAAAAATTTTCTTCCACCTGCTTTAGAAAAGGTGAGTGGTAATTATTTGGTGTAGGCAAATTCAGGCAGAAGAAATCTGTATCCCATGCTTGTTCTCCATCCACCTCATTCCCCGTAACATGTCTCTCTGGACCTCGCTCTACTGCCATAAGTGCATGTTGACAGGGGATCCACCTTGAGCAGAGAACAGATCACTTTTTGTCCAAAAGGATTTTGCAGTTACCATTGCACACATACACACAAACACAGGTGGCGAGACCGGAAGGGGGAACATGCTGTTCCTAACAGCTTGTCCATCCTTTCAATTTCATGCTGCTTTGGTGTGGCAATTACAGTTGATGGAATCACACCCAACCATGTAAACACCCAAACAGCCAAAAGGTCTCCCCCAACAATTCATCTCTTCATATTTCACTGACGATGCAGAGAAAGAGATGGTGTCTTTCTCTTCACCATTCATTTAACCCCATTTCAGATGTCAGAATCGTAATCCAGGGAGGCAGAACAGATCTTTTAAGAGAAGATACACTAATGGGGTTCTTGTAACCGGCTGCAGAGGGAACAGAGTTGATGCTCAAAATTCTCCATCCAAAGGAAACACTACCCCCCTCCCCAAAAGAAAGAGGGAGGGGGATATATTTCATTACTGGAGAGTGGATGAACTGATGCAGACAAAAGGCAATGACAAACCAATCTTCTGCAGTGGTGCAGTGGTTAGAGTGCAGTANGGCTGCCTGCAATTTGGCAATTTCAAATCTCATCAGGCTCAAGGTCAACTTGCATGTCATCCGGAGGTTGCAGCTGGTGCAGAATGCTGCCGCGCGGGTAGCGATGGGAGTAACCCGATGCTCCCATATAACACCCCTCCTGCGCGACTTG
>AZIM01006911.1:35553-56560 GCA_000516915.1 Ophiophagus hannah | reverse complement strand
GATTTTTGTGTTTGTGTGTTTTTATTTTGTAAGCCACCCTGAGTCCCTTTTGGGACAGAGAGCAGCATATAAGTCCAATAAAAATAAAAATAAAATAAATAAACATTAGCATTACATTTTGAGTGTCAGGCAGGTGCTTTGGGACGTATAGTTTAACTCCCATGAAATCTACTGTATTTAGTCATGTAAAAATGTTAACCATTTCAGGATGCTTAATATCTCAGATTATTACTGCTTTTTTATGGCATGACCTTAGGACCATAGAAGAAACTTAGATGTCTACTTTATAGGTATAGTTAAGCAACATTTGATATAACTTTGTTTATAAGCATCACTAATCACCTACTTTCATACAGAAGGTAGGAGGCCGAGCTTATTTGCCAAAGAAATGTCAGTAAATGAAATTTAAATGCCTGAATTTTCTAATGGAGAACAATAACCACTTATAATTATCACATGAAAGCTATTACTCTCTTGTGGCACATATCTAAAAGTTAGAGACCAAATGTTGTAATGCTGTTAAAATATCAAATGCAGAAGTAATTACCTTTTAAAAAATATTCAAACATTTAAAGTTAGTTCTTTAATGAAGTTTATATCACCAGTTAATATCAGTACACAGTAAAAGTCTACATAGTAGCTGGATAATAAACATTTCCATAGAAGAAATACAGACAGACAGAGAGACAGACAGACAGACACATAGATACAGATATACAAATATACCGATATGCAGAGACAATAGCGAAAGCTATTTAAAAATGAACAGATCAACTGAAGAAATAATGGAACCTTGTTCATATTTAAATAAAATTGGATGGCCAGTTATTTGACATCCAGGATTTCTAGATTAGGAAGGAGAATGGGCTAGATGGTGTCCATTGTGAATTGTCTACATTCTGATTCTTTAGAATGCTACTTCATAAGTCACCATACATGTACTTATATAAATGTATGAGTTCCACATTTCCTTATATTTATTCATACGAAGTTCACGACAAGCAAGTGAATCAGGCAATTTTGTTCATTAGCAAGAACAATCAAGTCCTCAATACATTGAATAAGTGGGACTGTATATTTATATTTCCAATGTTGCAATATCAGTCTTATAACTATAGTAAAGTCATGGAGAATCCATTTACACCCAACCATAGCTAAGTTTAATTGCTGTTTGGTAAGGTTTGGATGTAAAACTTAAAGTGGCAAAATGCTGAAATGTAAAAATTTTAAATGTAAACATATATTTATATTATTTGACAATGATATCAAGAACAATTTAAATTTGCTACTTAAAACGTATTGCTGACAAATTACACATTTACCCTACATGTTTATATATGTTCTGCTGCGTATATAAGAAGGATGTGTAGAATTTACTTCTGCACATGGAAATATTTCATATTATAGGTAGAATCTCTCCCGAATCACATCACATAAGTAGGGATTTAGGGATATATAGTTTCTAGCAAAGAAAAGTTTAGAGTGACGTGATTTAATAAGCAACATTTGTCATGCAGTCTAATGTGGACTAGTTTCCTTGCTAATAATACATATCACACTGACATATTTCTAACATTAAGTTTACCTTTTGCAGAAATAGAGATCAAACTAATATATAATAAGTACAATACAATCCTTACAAATATATTTTTAAAAAGCATATATGAATTTTTATATACTTATACTTTTCTTTCTCCTTAAAGTAACTAATACCATGCACAATCTTTGGGATTAACCTTACACCATATTAATTGCCAAATTGTCATTTCCCCCCTCCTTTTATATATCTTTGTATTATTGAGTATTGTAAGCAACCTACACAAATATAGAATTTAAAATAAAAGGAAGCATTATGAAAATAGGAAGTGGAAATAAAAATATTAAAATCAAACTCAAAACACAGTTGCCTATTTCTTTCCAAATTAAAATTAATTAATGAATTTATTCTAGTCAATAACACATTTTTTCCAAATCAAGAATATTGAATAATTTTTCAAGGTTTCAAGGAACATGCTGTATGATGCTGAACTGAGGTGATAGTGCACAGTTTAGGTGATAATTTGACACAGTAAATATTCCTCAGTGGCATTTTTCATTAATGGGCCAAACATGGATATGCTTGCCAGTTGCAAGATCTAAGATATGTTTAGTGGATAACAGATGTTCTCTGTAAGGTATTAATCCTTTTAGTTGCTTCTGATTTGATTACAGCCAAAAAGCCTTTCACAATTATAAATTATAAATGGATCATAGTAATCTTAAACCTGACAGTACAGAAACTATAATCTTCCTTTCTCATTACCATTTTAAAGATACACTCCTTATAATTTTAGACTTAGAGTGTAACTGGGTTTTCTTCTTGCATAACATTTTACTTCTTTCATTTTTATTTTTTCATACTATTCCTGTGTTTGTTAGAAAGGCTCACCTTTAATCCTTAAGTAAACAGTAACCCTACAGATATTGTTTTTTAACTATTCATTAATTAAGTGACCTATGCTGTCAAAATTTATGATGCTGGAACCAGTCTTTGAATGAATCACAACCTTGTAGTCAAGTGTATGTCTGTTTGTGTGATTGTAAAATGTTAGTACTACAAAGCCACAAAGGTTTGCCATGTGTGGTTTCATTGCTGTTCCATGTCTGTTTGAATACATTTTTCCCCTCATAACAAAGCAAAACCCTCCCTCAAAAAAAAAAAAACCCCGACAAGCTTTCTTTCTTATTTATGTCACATTTTCACATTGAGCATTGTGGTTAGAGAAGCATTAAGAATGATTTGAGTGTTTAATGGGGTAGCAACAATAGTTCATGTCAATTGGAAATAAAAAGGAGAAGAATGAATTTATATTATCCTAGCAGTTGGTCAAAACATAGTTCCACCTCACTTTGACAGCAAAAGTCCTATAAAAGTGTGATAGACAGACAAGACATAAAATATAGAAAAGTGTCTTTCTCTGACTTGGAAGGATTTCCTGGGATTATAGGGGAAGGGGAGGAGGAGGGGGAGGAAGAAGAGGAATAATGATATAAAGTAAAAAGAATTCTAGAAATGATCCATTCAGTATCTCAAATTTTAACTGCAGTTTTTTTCTTAATGTCTATAAAAACACACACAGACACAGACACACATTCAGGTAGTCTTTACTTACTGAATGCTTTGGACAGCGACTATTAGCAGTTACAATACTAAAAAAGTAAATTTGCAACCAATGTCCACATTGAGGACCTTTGCAGCATGTTTTCCAGTCATGTGCACACCATTAAAATCAGTATCCATCCCCCTGTATAAATTTATAACTGCAGTCATAGTCATATGATTTCTTGAATTAGTGACCCCTTTTCTTAATGACCGAATTGACAGTTCCAACTGCGCTCACAAATGAGGACTACTTGTATACATGTACAAAATAGAGGGAAATGAGCAGCTCAAAAATTTGAAAATAAATAAATAAATATGCCTGGGACGCTGCTATTAATAAGATTAGCACAGTGGATTAGCTGATCTTTAGTTTCACCATTGATCTTGAATAACTGCCCAAATGTTTGCACAGCTAACCTTAATACACCTTCTGTACAACACAATGAAAATGTTCACAATGCTTTTTAAATACAAAATAAAGATTTTTGTTAGCTGAAATTATCTGACTTCTCTAAACAATCATTGTATGTTAACTCAGCAAAATGTGATTTATCAATGTTCTGGAATTAAGCTCCATCATAGTCTGACCTTATCATTTTTTTACATTCATCAGTTGATGACACTTAAAGTTTTAAAAAAATATAATTGGTACAGGGTAGTGAATATTTATCATTTCCATTTTCATCATGATGGTTTGAAATTTTCAGCAGTGAAAACAGGACTATGAGTTTAATGTTTGCTGAACACAGCGACAGGAAAAATAAATGACAATTTTCTAAGATTTATTTGGAAAAAGAACTTTGTATGTTTCTTTTACTAAAGGTTGCCTCTCTCTTGTAGAACTAGAAAACATAGTATTTAGGAGAATGGATTTAAATTCTGCAGAAGGCAAGACTTATGCATTGCAAACTTCAGCATTATACCCAATTATAGAAGTTGCCTTATGAATACCAGAAATAATGAGGATGGAGGCAGATCAGTTATCATGGGTCCTGGATACCTTGGATTTTATGTTGATCACCATTCATATTTCACCTCAAATTTCACAAGCTTAAAACAGTAAAGTAATTGTATTGAAATTAGACCTGCTTCAAACCATATCCAGGCACATCATATATACCTTCCTAAATTGGGAAATAAAGTGTACTGCTCATGTGCTTGATTTAAAAGTGCAATAAGCATATGCTGAGGCTATTTATGTTCCATCTTAATCAAGATTAGTTAAGAGCTAAGAGAAGAAAAGGCTAGAAAACAGAATTATAGACACCAGTTGTGAGCTTATCTTAATTACTGTATCTTCTGTCAGTGCTTGAAAATCACATCCTCTTTTACATTAAAACCATGTGTGGGACTTTGGGCAGGAAATAGTCAAAGTTTAGATAGTTTTAGGTAACACTGAATACTTCAAGGCAAAGAATGTTAATAATAGGAAGTTAAAAAGTTAAAAAGTTAATAACAGGAATTAGAGAACAATAAAGTTCCCATACAAGTCCAATAAAATTAAAATTAAATACTTTACTTACAAACAGCATTTAGTATTGCAAAAATTGCATATATGTATGTATGTATGTATCTGTATCTGTATGTGTGTGTGTGTATACACACACACATCTTCATTTTAGCCATTTTCTATCCTCTGCAGAATGAAGGCCTCTTCCTCATGTTTCCAAACAATATGATTCCTGAACGTTTTTTCCCCAAATTGGGCCTGCAATACTTACTGATGCCATCAATCCATCTTGTCTTAGGTCTTTTGGGTGGATGCTTTTTATCCAGTGGGATCCATTCTATGATTTCCTTGGTCCACCTGCCATCAGTTATGTTTGCTATGTGACCAGTCCATTTCCATTTCAATTCTTTTATTCTCTTGATGATATTGTATACTTCTGTAATCCAGGGGTCTCAAACAACAGGTCTACGCAAACAAACAAAGCCCCATCCACGGGATGGAAAATCCGTGGCAGCAGGCAAAACCACACTACACCATCCATACCACACTACACCGTCCTACGGAATAACCTTTATACCTGGAACCAGTCCCTGGTGCCCAAAATGTTTGGGGCCACTACTCTAATCCATGTGCAGGTCTTCTTATCTTATCTTGTAATGCTGACTGTGTATTCTTCTGTGGCTCTTTGTGCCACTCGTAGTGTGTGTGTGTGTGTGTGTGTGTAATCAAAAAGAACAAAATGCAAAACAGAAAAACATAAATTTAACAATAACAACAAGAAAGGAAAAATGTTTACAAAAATGAAAAAAAGAAATGAAAATATATTTCTGATTTTATTGCAATTATACAATAACCCAGTGTGTAATTAAAGTATCTGCCCAGCTAAAGTTAATGAAGGATTAACATAAAAAATAGGAATCATTATAAATGTTTTGATAGCCTGCACTATTTCCATCCAATGCTATAGATGACCTGTATTTGATCTCCTTTGAGAATTAAGATAGTGACACCTATTTCAAAAGAATTCCTGACCTCAATCATTAGGCAGCAATAGGTGGATGCATGAATGCTCTAACTTGGAGCATTAAAAGGTGAAATAAAATGGAATCCTGTTAGAAAGAAAAAGTTTTTTTTATTTCTTGCTTTGAGATCCTGTTTCAGAATGGATTATTTTAGTAGTATAAGCCTTATAATTACAACTACATGTAAATTACCATTCTTCCTAAATATACCCAAATTTGTTCACCCATCTTCCTACCCAAACACTTTCTTAGTGAATGTTGTTGCCTGTAGGAGATGATCTTGAGGGTGGGCTCAGATACATCATCAGTTTGGATTCACTTCATGCCACAAGAGATCTAAATCCATCACCCTTCAATTCTGTTTACTCTTATCTAGCACCAATTTGCCTTGACTGTAAGTAGTTCAGAATCCTGTACATGAAATCAACTTGTACTCTTTTTGAACTTAATTCTGGTCCTAGTTTCTTGCACCTGACATTGCCCTGCCCTAAACATCTTGCCCTCAAAGTTGAGGCTTGCCCCCACTGTTCTGACCTTCTGGGAGAGCATTAAGACTTCTGCTGCCAATGGCCTTGGGAATCTAAGAGTCACATACAATTTTGAGGGCACTCACTCTGCTTTATTAACTCTGCTTTTACTCTGTTTTTAATTCAGTTTTTTAACTGTGTTTTTATATGGTGCTATGGGTTTTATCTGTACACTGCCCAGAGTGGCACAGATAGTGAGATGGATAATGTATACATATCGATCAATAAAATAAATAAATTGTTATATAGAGTGCAATAGAGATGAATATCTACCTTTTTTGACAAGTTTGGAGCAGGCCAAATAAGAAAGACCATGACCTGTGACAAGCACAAATTAACTGAATAAAATTGTAATAGTTTGTGCATTTTTAAAATTTATAAAATAAATAAAAGTTTCACTTGAGAACAGCTTGAGAAAATGTCTTTAGGAAAATGGGCTTCTTAAATTCTTAATTTTTGGATAGTGAACCTTGAAGACACACTGACTGAAAAATCCCATGACTGATATAATCAAAGTTGTTAAGAGGCAGCATTAAAGTTTAAAAAAATATTATGGTTGGTCGCACAGTCAGCCAGATTTTTATCCATCTATCAAGTAGTTCTGCCATTTGCAATTGACTGAGGGTGATTTTGTCAATGCCGATGGGGTTCAAATGATGCTCCAGAAGTTTTGGAATTATACCCAAGTTACCTATTACTACAGCTACTCTTCGCTTTCTTTTTGTCATATTCTTACTACTATGTGCAGGTTTTTAAATTTTGTAATTCAGTTTTTGTAATTCAATTTTTCTCCATTTCCCCCCCCTTTTATTCTGCTTTCTTCAAGTACTGCAGCAACCACTATCCAGACTTTTTTGTCTTTTACATCAACAATTGAATTGTTGAACCTGGCATATTATGTGGCAGGTAGTTGTTTGTTTGAATTCTAAAATTTGAAAGTGTTTTAGCATCTTTGCTTTCTATTACTTTGTCTATATTGTGCTTTCATCAATTGTTGCTTGCAGACAAGTGGTATTTCTTGCAAATACGCTAATGCACCATTGTTGCTACTTTATCATGCTATTGTTTGTAGTCAGTATGTAATCTTCTTACAGCACCTAACTTGTGGTTAAATCTTTCTTCAGCTTATTTGCAGAAGCGACATTTGCTGTCTTCTCAATTTTGGCTTTGAATATATTTGTTCTTAAAACTTCATCTTATGCAGCCAGAATTAGCCCTGTCTCTTTCTTCAACTTTCCTGCTTTTAGCTATCGCCAGTTCTTATTATTTATTTGACATGCTTTTAGGCCAGGTTGGTCTCTCCAGTACTCAGCAAGCATTGCTGATATACTAACTTGCTTTGGTGTATATTCTTCACTGTCTTTCAAATATATTCCCAAGCCCTTTTTCTTCTTCAACTGCAGTGCACTTGAAGGATTCCACTCCTACCTATTTTCCTTGATAGGTACAGTCTTCCAGGGTCACTATATTTATGAAAGGAATGATTAATTTTCATTAATTTTCTGGTCTTCCTATCCATCCATTTAATTTTACTTGAGTCCAATCTAGTATTCCAGTGGTGACTAGAATTGCCCAGCTGTTAATTACCTTATTTCCTTCACTGAATTTGGACTTTAAGATCCAAATGTAGTAGTGAATACATCATAAGAATACATCTTACGATGTATTCACTACTGAGCTTCTTCTTGACTCCAATGAGTTTGATGTTGTCAACTTTTTTGCCTGAGGTTTGTTGCTTATTTATTTGATCTTCTTCTTGAGGCTCTTTCCATAGGGCATCTGTATTCTTTCAGCATTCATAATTTCCTGTCATTGATGGTGAAGGTGGCACTTACGTCCAGTCAAACTCTATTGCAATATCTTGGCTATACATACAGACAGTCTTGAGCAGCAATTCTATTGCAGATAGTGGTGTTGTTTTTTTTTGCCAAATAGCTTCACATTGTTCATGTAAAGAATATAGGGTAGTCTGGCAGATATTTTTGATATTTGATAGCCATAGTTTGAGTTACTCAGTATTGACAGAGAAATCAGTGCAACAACAAACAGTAGTAATGAAAGTGAATCTCCTTGGAAGATTCTTCTCTTGATGTTAACCTCTCTCAGTCTATCACTATTGATTAGCAATTGAGTTTTCCATTGTGCCACTGATCTTTGCACAAGGCTTCTAATGTATCTACTGACTCCTGTTATTTCTAAGCACCTAATTATCCAATTACATAGCTGGGAGTCACATATTTTCTTATAATTAATCCAACCTACATTCAAATTGGTCTTTGTTCTCTTACACTTTTCAAAAAGAATCTTATCAATAGGGAGCTGATCTTTTCTTTTGCTGCTCTTTATGCAGTTTCCTTTCTGCTCAGATGGAAAGAGCTTATTTTCAACTAGACTACACCAGTTAGCAATTTTAATGTTGTTGGCAAGCAGGTAATATTATTACTATGGTTCATCGCACTTTATTCTTATTATTTAGTAATATGTATTCTTTATGCAGAACGTTGTCAAACATATATTGCATTCCTGATTATCTGAGTTGAATAGGCAAGTCATTAATAACTTTTGTTGCTACAATAGTTGAAATCACAAAAAAATGCTACTGTTTTAGTAGTCTAATACCAAAAGGTATATTGTATAATCCATATTGTATAAAGGAGAAACTCTGTAATATATTACAGAGAAACTGAGAAATTGGGCTATTTGCTCATACCATAAAGATAAATTTCCCTTTCATAAGGTACTCTGTAGATGGCTTTTATTCTTAAAGTATGAAAACGATTTGCATAACTGTCTGGAGTATATCAACTTTATCTGTGTATGGCATAATGTCCAGCTCAAAGCTATTGAATGCTGTGGGCGAAGCACATTTCATAATTTGATGTTTCTAATGATAACTTTAAAAAAGTCAAAAAGGTTATGTGGCTTTTTAAAAAAGCTACAAACCAATGCAGAAATTAATTTAACTTAAGCATGGTAAAATAAAATACTAAACTTGGCAGATCTGATTCTTGACAATCCAGTTTCTTTTTTCTTTTTAAATAATGTTACTAAAATATTAATTATAATAGTAAAAGATAATACAAACTTAATAAGAAAAAAGAAAGAAAGAAAAAAGACCCAAGAAAGCAAATTTTGATCCTCATCATGACAAATATAAATATTTTGACAATCTAGTTTCTGATGATTTTCATTTGAACCATGTTAAGAATTTAATTTTCAAAGTTCTCCAATATTATAAAAACAATTCTGGGTTTTCCTGATAATTCTCTAAGAAAACATACATAATTATCAAGATTAAAAATGGTAAGAAGCATATCAATAAGTAATTCAAAAATGTTTCAGAATCCATCAGTAGTAACTTCTTTTAATAAATGCAGTTCAAATTAATTTAAGAATAATCAAAGAATCTGAAATAGAGATAACATTTTAACTGTTATTAGTGAAAGTAACTATTACGGGAAGTGTTCTTGTCACTTTGAACACAGTCAACCTTCAGTGTTTAATTTGCATAAAATTATGATATTTAAATCATAAATATGTTACAACTGTTATTTGCAAAGTATAAGATTGCACTCAGTATTGTATCACCTGTGTAATACTTCTCAGAGAATAGTATTTTCTAAGACAGCTAATAGAGAAGGAAACATTTACAATTCTATGTACATTGAGAACATTCTGTAAATATGCATTTGAATCTAATAATAAAAACAACACCAGCTTTTGTCATTCTGATCATTAAAATATAAAAGCAATATTGGGAAATGTGTGTAATACAAGTATTTAAGACTACAGAGATGCCTCCTACTGTAGCTCACATATAACATAATGCACTTTCTCTGCATTTGCTGAATACGAAAGCTTTCAGAAAAGTAGCACATGAAACAAGCTTTCTGATTATGGAGCTAGGTGTGGAAGAATCCTATGCAAAAAATTCTGAACTAAAGTTTCTGACTGCAGTTGAGGATGGCATTTATAAAATATGGATAATCGAAACACTGGAAAGAAGTTTTGCCTGTCACAAATGCTTTATACATAAAAAAGACATTGTGTTATGATAATAACATTCCATCTAGGAGAAAGAAAAAAAATGTTTCTCCATTGCAACATCATTGCTTTTATCAATGTATTCATAGGCAACAGGGTGAAAAGAATACTGTAACGCATCGGCCCAGCATACTTATTTATATTGAAAGAGTAATTGGAAATTGTATGGATTTAGTAAGTATGCACAAAAATTTGAATTGCTTTGCTTTAACAAATGCTCATGCAAGTATTGAAATAGCAGTTCTGTTCTCTGAATAGGTAGAAAAGACTTGTTATATTTTGATAGCTATTGGAAACACTGGAAGAGGCTTCTACTTAATTGCATCATATATAGAGAAGCCTTTTCTAGTTAATGGAAGTGCAAGTCAAGATCAAGGCAGAATGATTTCCCTTTGGTGAGTCACTACTCACACACCATTAGTGCTCTGAATATTTCTTGAAATCAAATTCTACCACCCTGAATTACCATTGAAGAATGATGTTTTGAATTATCATTCAACCCTTATTTGTCCTTACAGCTGATTATTTTCCAAATGCCCAGATGTGCTGAGACTTTTTCAGGAAAATAGAACTTCTATTCCAAGGTTTCACATTATACTTGACCATGTTAGATGATGACTTCTAATGATCACTGTTTGGTTAGGATATAAGGCATTTAAAATTGCTAAACAGGAAACCTAAACATTGAATATCTCAGTGACACAGATTTACTTTGTATTAGTTTCCTTCACATGTGATACCTTGTGGAGATTTATGTTGCAGGACAATCAATGAACTAGGTCTTTTGAACCTGGATGCTATGAACATCGTCATTAATAGTGGGTTCTAAAGACTTCTGAAATGATGTCTTTTTTATTTAATATTTGCACACAAATATAAACACAAATGTTGTCAGAATTGTAGGCAATCCTGCCTTAGCAAATTATGAAGATATACTGTAACTTGACCTATCAGCTTCCTGCCAAGAATGCCATCATTTTTGTTTTGTTAATGTCCTTCAGACTATAACACGTTCATTTCTTAAATATTTTTGTGCCTCAGAATTTATTTGGGATATTTATATAGTTCTCACATCATATTGTCATGATTTGTTTATGGCTATGTATCATTTTGTTTCAGATAATAGACATCTCACTACAGATTTTGATTTAAACAAGAAAAATACTTTTGAGCACAGAAACTGCTTTTTAAAGAAAACACTGAAACTCATGAAAATTGGACTGACATTTCAGTAATCTTGAAATGTTCACAATAATGGCGAGAATTCATAATAAATTCAGAGGCTTTGGCAGCCATTTCTTGCCTGTCACGTAAATAATAAATGTTGACACGTAGGATCTTTAAATTTTATAGTGTTTCCTTGCCAAAAAGAATGCACAGGTAAAGTAAAGATTTAACTGAATATAAACATATAGGGTAAGCCAAATAGTTAATCAATAAGATTTTGGTTTGTTTCTTAGTATCAGATATAACCAAATTATTCCTGTATTGTGCAGCAATATTTCACTGCATGATTATTTTTTTAAATAATATCAAACATTACCTTTTGCTACTGAATTGTGCTTTGCATAAAGACACTCTCCAGCCCATGTCATTGACATATTTAACTCAGTACTGATTGCACCAAGATGATCATATAGCCTACTCATTTAATAGATGAATGAAAACTTCAGCCTTGTTTTACTAGAATCACCCACATTTTTACAATCCTATTTGTGAAGGACAAGCTGCTGTTCTTTTCTCTTCTCAGAATATGAATGAAAACATTGAGAAAAGTTTAAAATAAGATTCAAAACTCTATATGAATAAATCTGATCTGCCTATATAAAAAATCTTTCAAACAATCTAGCAACATTTCAGGCTTCTTATTTCATGTGCTGCTTTCTCAAAGAATTCAATATCTACTTATTCTGTTGTGCAGAAAAAGAAATTGTTGCTACAATTCCATTTCAAATAAAGTTGGTTTTAGACATAAAGCTTTTATGCCTCCTTTTAAAGAAAGGGGTGAATAAGAGTTAGGATCAGGAAAGAGACAACTTGTTGTTATTTTAATTTGTTAGTATACCATGCAGTGACATGGAGTTGTTTGTTGTTCAGTTACTTTTGGAGTATGCCCGAATAAGAGAGTATAAAAATAGTTCTTTAAAAATAAACCATTTCATGGTTTTCCTTCATTGAAATGCTTTCTTTTTATGAATAAGAAATTAATCCACAAATTCAGCTGTGACTTCTATTATAAATGTAGGGGTTTTTTTTCTGGTTGAGTGCAATATCCCTATGAATATTTTGAAAGGCATACCTGCTCTTTATTCCAGTTTATTTTTAAATTAACTGATAATATAAATATGACTTTGATCTTCAAAGAGAGTTTAGCTGTTTCAGAGTTCAGCTGTTTGTCTTGTTTTTATCTTTTTAAATAGTAGTAGTAGTGCTACTACTACTAGTAGTAGTAGTGTATATAAACTTTCAGTTGAAACAAATATAACAAGGTACTGTAGAAGAATTTGACATCAATGTAACAACATTAAATATAAAAGCAATTATTTTTACAAATATTAAGAACAAAATCATTAAAATATTTTCAGAGATCTCATGAAATAGTTATGAAAGACAAAAAGTCCAGTTCAGGTAGAAATCATTCTGTACTTTGAATGACATAGGAAAAAGCTTTTTCTTGTGTACTTTACATTCTTGTGAATTAACCATGTACTTCAAAGTTTATTTCCAATTGATTATATCTCTGGAGGTGATTAAGAAGAGGGTGGGCAGCCACCTCTTGAAGAAAATAGATTTTTCCATATACTACAGAAGTGGACTAGATCATTTTTATGGTTCCTTCAACAATGCTTTGACAACATGAATGGCTAGATTATTTAAACAATTGAGTGATGGCCAGATTCAAAGCTTAGAAATCTTTACATTCTTTTCTATTCTGATTTTTGGTATCAGTTTGGAGGGTGAGATTAACATTAACTTTTTCCACTGTTTCCAAGAAAAATGGAGCCATATGAATATTACTTTTGGGGTCAGAATCATGCAAGTCCTATAGATTTTAGAAAACTTTCTTCTAAATTTTCATGAGAGCTTAAAAATTATTTCTGGTATGGCTATATATTATAAGTACTTGTAGGTACCTACAAGACTAGCTCCTCCAACCAACATCCTATTGTTGTATGGGAAAATTATTGATTGTTTCCCACTTTTGTGAAATATGGGTTGATGAGTACAAAAAACAATGTTTTTATGAAATGACCACCACTGGAGTCTAGATTAAGTGAAAACATTCCAAAAACTGATGAAGATAGAACTATTTAGGAGGTCATAATTGGACTATGTTGGAATCAACCAACTGGAATAAATTGTACTTAATTAAGAAATACTTAAGGAGTTTTCAATGGAATGAATTTCCTCTTACTTTCTTTTCTTATAACTCATACCGATAACAAGCAACTTGTGTGGATCCTGAGTTACTTCTGGCTGCTCTTAACATTAGGACTAACATTCTATAGCATATTTTGATGACCTACTAGAGAGAAAAAAAATCAACTGTACTCTGCTTGGAAATTTGAAAAGAAATCTGGTCAGGTTTAAGATTTTCTATTTGACCTGTCTCCCTACATAACATATTCTAAAATAAAACCCTACCACTCAGAAACTATTGGATTAGGCCACCTCCTTTAAACAAAGTTAGAAAACAAGTAACAACCAAAATAGTAAGTGTAAGATTTTAGGTGTTTAATGCAAGGGTAAACAAACTGTTTAAACATAATGGATATAATGTAATGTATAAAAATACTTTCAAAACAGGAAATACTAATCCTTTTTCCAACCATAGATAACAAGCACTCATTTTAAAAATTCCTTGATAAATTCTATCATTTCATCTCTAACACAGTTTTCTTGGCCCAACAAGGTACCAGTTAGTAAAGAACTTTCTGTTGCAGTTTCTGTATTATCGCCTCTGAAAATACAGTTATCAACACAATTCCAGGTGTAATGATAATTTCCTTGCTATTTGATATCTACAAGGAAGTAAGGGAAAGTCCAGGCATGATTTGCTGGCAGACGCAGCAGGCAAGTTTCACACATTAGACATAGGAAGCTCCAGCACCATGAAAGAAGTATAGATTCCGTCTGTATAAATTTACTTCATGAGCTTTTGATATTTTATATAGTTAAATTAAATGCAACATTCTACAGTGAATGTAATATTCTATTGCAGCATTAAATATAATATTCCATGCATTAACAAGCATATGCATAATGTCTTAGAGAGGTTATTGCAGTTCCAGGTATCACCTTGAAACATTTCTCAGTAATACTTTCTTGGCACTATTTTAAAATTTGCAGCTATAACTTCAAAGTTTTATATTTACATAGTATAATATATACTTCTTCTCTTTTAACTTGTCCAGTTTTATTTCTATTTCTCTTCTCTGACAATTGATAAAAGGGTGCACTTGAGGCCGTGCTGCTTTTGACAATTAAGTATGTATAATGTCTAAACAATTACTACTACAATTATTGCCACCCTAACCCTATAGCTGGAATAAACAACTATGTGTTTAACAACTTCTGGAATATTACTTTAAGTAGAAGTTACACAGAATTCTATTTCCTGTTGCCTTAAATTATCTACATACAGTACGTTAGGAATATGGGGGTATCTTATGTTTAAAACATATGGCTTCATCTTTATCATTTCTTCATTTAATATGTTGATGAATCCAAAGATATTCTCAGATGGTTATAATCAAAACAAAACATCAGTAACAGAAAGATGAATAAACCATACATTTAGTACCATCCTGTATTTAATACAGATACTTCTCTTTTAGCAATTGCCTTGTATATTGACTGTTTGCAGTTACAAATGGCAGTGAAAAAATGACCTTGCAATCAATCCTCACATCTGCAACCTTTGCAGGTCTGTAAAGTGAAGGAAGATTAAAACAACATCCTAAGCATGTTTGGAGTTTCATTTAGAGATTGTTTTGCTTAATGACCAAGTTGCCAGTCTGAATCACAGTCACTAAACAAGGATTACTTATTCTTATATAAATTTCTTCCTAAGATATGAGAAATTTACTGGGATGGCATACACACCATTACAAAACAACCACATAAATCAAGAATTTATCTTTTTATCCCTTAGATCAGCTATTCTAGATTAATGCATGTGCCCAACGAAAGATTTATCTGTGATCTTTACCATTCTTTAACATTTCTGTTCCAGTGATTCAATCACACAGTTCTTCTTGACAGAAGGGCAGGAGGAAGGAGGACATCACCCATTATGAATGCCTGTCTCCTTCGGTTCTAGGAAAATGCTGACTCTGATGCACTGTTCTCCTGTAGCTGAAATATGGACAGTTTGGTCTATTCACAATTTCACCCTTAATAACTCCTATATTATATATAAATATGCCATCTGCTTTGCCCTTGTACCTTCTTGTTTTGAAAATATCATGGTTTTTCTGCTCATCTTTCAGTTTAGCACTGTCATAGTTTAAATGGTTTCTATAAATCTGCCACATAATAACTTTCAGGATTACTGTATAGCCTGCAGCCTTATTCCTTTTTAGTGTAATCCAGAAAACCAATAAAGTTTTGGCCTGGACAGTTAAGGTTTTGATCTGATGTCTCTATATCAATGCTTAAAGGAGGTGAATAGATGTTGCCGAGTAGATTAACACTTTTGCCTTTAGGTCAGTTCTGATTGTTCACTTGTCAATTGTTATACATGCTTTCAAGGAGCATACACCTTTAAAGAGGCATTGTTTGAAATACACAAAAGCCTCTTACTCCAGAAAATGTCATAGCACATATATGGTGAATTAAAAAATGTGGGAGGGGGATTAACCATTTAATCAGTCAATTAAAAACTTAATTGTCTACTTTTGATTAAACATTTTTTTTAAAATCCAAGAAGGGACTGCTGAGACATTTGATCATTAAACTTGTCATTTTTCTTTTTACTTTCTGACAATAATATTCAGTCATGAAAGATCCCCAGCAATATTGACTCTTAATTTATAGATTTAAAATGATGAAAAATATGGTGACCATCCTTTGGGAAATTGGATCGATTGTATTGATTATGACTCAAATAAATCTTTCTAGAGGGATAGTTAAAAATTGGTGACACATGAGAGACTGTTAAACTGTATACACACATGGGAGCAAATCTCCAGAGCAAAATGTAAAGAGCATACCAGGGCTGAGCATGCCAAATATACAAAGAATTGTATTCCCTGTGACATGACATTACATGGGCAGGCAGGAAAGGAAAATGAACCACCAACTTGTGGTAAAGTCAACACTAATGACTATGAATTTTCTTTGTTTTCAGTAAGAAAAATGACAAGGAAAGAAACAGTTGACATAATAATAGTAGTGGGGGGGGGGGTCATGCCAAGTAAACATAAACTAAGAATCATGTTTTTTCTTATTTTCTTAATAGTGACTATAGTAATAGCTATTACTCACTTATTAATAGCAATAGCAATATATTGGACTTGTATACTGCTTCATAGTGCTTTACAGCACTCTCTAAGCATTTTACAAAGTCAACATATTGTCTTCAACAATCTGGGTCCTCATTTTACTGATCTCAGAAGAATGGAAGGTTGAATCAACCTTGAGCCGGTCAGGATCGAACTGCTGGCAGTCTGCAGAATTAGCCTGCAACACTGCATTCTAATCACCGAACCATCATGGCTGTTATACAGGTGGAAAATTATTTCCACATTGTTAACAACTGAACAGTACTAAGAAGTCTTACACATGGGGCTTCTTATACATTACACTGACTGGATTTTCAGTTTAAAATCATAGCCACACAGCCATAATATGGTTTGTAGCATTTGGGTTTAGAGCAGGGGTGTTAAACTCAAGTCCCATGGGCCAGATCTGCAGGAGCCACTCTGGAAACAGTAAAGGACTGGCCTGCGGTGCCTCTGCCAGCAAAAACAGAGCTTGCAGAGGCTGCATGCAGCCCTCCCGAGCTCCATTTTGCTGGCAAAGGTTGCAGGAGGCTGTCCCAACTGAAAATGGAGCTTGCGAGGGCCATGTGTGGCCCTCCCAAGCTCTGTTTTTGCTGGCAGAGGGCTGTAGGAGGCCATCCCAGCCGAGAGCTCAGTTTTCACTGAAGATCCCAGCTGAAAATGGAGCTTGGGAGCCCATTTTTGCTGGCAGAGTGCTTGTGCCAGCACAGGTGCCCCTAACATGAATGACATCAAGCTGGACATGCCCACCCTGGCCCCCAAGATCAAACACAACCCTCAATGAAATTGAGTTTGATACCCCTCGCTTAGATTAATGCATAAATTCCTTCACTCTAATTCATAAATTGTGTTAACTCCTGGTGAATTTATCGACA
Source organism: Ophiophagus hannah (assembly GCA_000516915.1). NCBI lineage: Eukaryota > Metazoa > Chordata > Lepidosauria > Squamata > Elapidae > Ophiophagus > Ophiophagus hannah. Next base: position 38,994 of record AZIM01006911.1, on the reverse strand, counting down.
AAACTGTGCAGGTATCTTGGCAACATTGCAGAACATTTTTTTTAAATTGCCTTTTTCCAGTATACTTTTCATTTTCCCTGATAATTCCTTGTCAGCTGAAGCTTTATTTGCCTTTTCACCAAGTTTTGCTTATCTATAGGAAAAGAACTAGTACAATAATTATTCTCTTTAATTTTTTAGCACATAGCTAAACATTGATAGCCAAAATGTTTCTGAACACATGTAGCACAAAACCAATGTCCCAAAATAGACAGATTACAGACATAGAGGAGGTAAAGTGGAATAGAGTTCTCCCAGCAGTCTCATTAAGTATATCCTCTCTTTTGTACCTGCAATTATCTACTGAGCTATTCTAACCTGAGGTCTACCACTCTTCTGAAAAAATGTTAAATTTATACTTACAACTTATTGGCTTATAGGTAGCAGATATAGAAGAAGTGATTGGTGAAGAATGAATGTTAGTCTCAACCAGACAATTTATTTCTAAATACTAGCTGTATATAGAATTTAATACAGTAAGAGCAGCAAACAACCAAGAACTCCAGTTTTGAATTCATGGCTGACAGTATTTGGAAGCTGATCAACTGATCAACAATCAGAGGCAACATGCATCTATGATTGTCTGGGAATAACAACTCCTGTTGTAACCATAAAATGTAGTGCCCTCAAACTTTCAGTGAAGTAGAAAAAAGTATGCTGCCATTCCTCATCTTTGGCAGAAATGGTGGAAAACTCGCAAACTACTCAATGATGATAGAACTGGCAACATATGGGGTGGCAGGGGAGAAAACAAATTTCTACCATGTGACCCCATTACTTAAAAGAAAACATCCAGGTGAGGACCATTTTCATCTGCTTTCATAATGCTAATATAGTGATGGCAAAACCAACTGCTTGGGGAATCTGTTCCATGATAATGGCACCATCATATAGAAATGCTTCCTGTACTCAGTCCCTCTGATATATTGCTAGTTGAATATTAAAAGCAATTCTTTCCAGAATGTTCATACTGGACAAGTTATTTCTAGTTGAAGAAGGTGATCATGAAGATATCATAGCACTAAACCATAAAGAGCATCCTAGGTCAAAATCAGAACTTATCCCTGTAAGCAATTTAAAACCTATTATTAACCAGTGCAAGAGGCTGTAGCTTATAGGCTCATAAGGCATTTTTGCCAAGTTTCTTAGGCCCTATGAGCACATTTTCAGTTTATGATAGGTCTATATAAACAGCACAATAGAGTGTGTTGCAGAAGTCCAATTAAGAATGTGAGTCTCTGTTGCAAGGTCAGCCAAAGCTGTGTAAAGGATTTCCTGGCCTCAGTTTTCACAGCACATAGCAATATCACTATTCTATTTTTTTAAATATTAAAATAATATCATCATTCTATATCAGGATCACTGAGTTACATGACACATATAGAGAAGTTCATTATCCTGGAGAATTCCTTGAACATGCCAAGAACCCATGCTGATCTACTTAGGATAAATTTATTGCACTAGCACATAATTTACAGTTTTAAAATAAACATTAATAAAACTGTTCATGTATATATTATGAACAGTGTTAACTTGTTCACTACAAATATTTTGAACTGGCTTAAAAATAAAATCCAGTAAAATGGATCTGTTAAAATCCATTTGAAATGATTTTCAGCTTCCTATTGAATAAATTAAGTAGCAAAAAATCAGTAGAGCTGTACAACTCTCCAACTGAATGAGAAAAAGCACTGTGCAAGGGAAAGAGGCAGAAAGGGAGTGCCTATTTGCAGATCCTTAAACCAAACATATTTTTACTACACAATCCTGGAAAAAGATACATGCACTGTAAGGAATTTTTAATACCCATGCTATATATGAATCATCTTCTGCTTCTACAGTTTAAGTGTTCACTCAATAGTGAATACATAGCCCCAAAACCTATGATTTCTAGAAAACACTTTATTTATAAGGCTCAATAGCTATATATGGCTCAGTATTTTAGTTGCATAGAGAGGGAATACAAAGTGACTAACATTTTTATATATCTGTTATCTAAAACATGCTTGACAAAATAAATAAATAAAAATAAAAAATAGAATAGAATAGTAGGAATGATAATTATAGCTCTTGTGGGAACCTCATAATTTGAATTAAGCTGGTCACCAGTGTATTTTTTTAAACTAGCATTGATACTAGTTTGAACATTTAAGCCTTCTTAGTAAGTTAGATTTCTTAGTAAGTTAGACAGTAACAATATGGCATTAACTTGGTAGTTTCTGTTTGTTACTTGTTTATAATTGTTTAATTTGTTTTCAACAAATGCATCAGTAAGGCTAATGTAGTTTTCACTTCACTTAGCTACAGAAATGGGCAAGAATCATTCCCGTCAACCTCTCAGATCTAACACTATATGGAAGGCTGGTAGCCTCAGTGGATTTTTGCCATTCAACAACAATTATAAGTTCTCCATAGGCTGTTTCTAATCCCTAGCAGGAAATAAGGTAGGTGGCAAGTTTATTCATAGTCTAAACATGTTGTGGAGATTTCCTAATATAAAATTTCCTTACTCTTGAGTATGTTACCAACATAGCAGTAACAATAGCACTTAGATTTATATACCACTTCATAGTACTTTACAGCCCTCTCTAAGCAGTTTACAGAGACAGCATATTGGAAAGATGGAAGGCTGAGTCATCCTTGAGTGGGTCAGAATCAAACTGCCAACAGTTGGCAGAATTGGCTTGCAGTAGTGCCTTCTAACAAGTATGCCACCATGCAAACCAATGTATCTTTTCTCTCTCATAAAATCCATATTTCAGATTGGTTATCATATCTATGCACAACAAAGGCAACCATCCCCACCCAGTCCCACTCCATCCCAAGAAATATCTTCTGTCTGCTCTGGCCAAGTTCAAAAGAGAGCTGAAAAACTGGGTTTTTCCCAGGGCCTTGGGTTGCAGTGACTGGCTGTCCTGTGCATTTGCTTGTCATGTAAGGATTTCTTTTCTTATGGATTGGGTAGATTTTCTTGTATCTTGCTTTAATTGTATGGTATTATGTTTTTACTTTACACTGCTAAAGAATCATTGTAGAGTGGAATGGCCTTATTTGTAAAAAAAATAAAAATAAATAAAGTATACAAAGTCAATAAAAATAAATAAAGTATACAGGGGTGGAGGGGTGGCCGTAGTTATTCAGGAGACCTTGATTCCAAGGGAGGTCACTGTTCCTGAGATGGGCGGGTGTGAGGCCCGCCTCCTGAGGATGGGACCTGGAGGTTGGTTGGGTCTGTTGCTTATGTACCTCTCCCCCAGCTGCATNNNNACGACCCTTCCTGGGCTGCTCAATGTCCTCTCGGGGGTGGCGTGGAGTTCCCAAGCCTATTGGTCTTGGGTGATTTCAACCTGCCCTCGCTGGGGGAAGCATCGGGTTCGGCCCGGGAGTTCATGGCATCCATGG
>AZIM01006908.1:37971-50117 GCA_000516915.1 Ophiophagus hannah | reverse complement strand
AAACTAAAAGTAGCTTAGGCGTGGCTATATGTTAAGCTCTGAGTCTGTCTATTGAAGATGAAACTAGCTTGCTTGCTTGCTGAAGACTGGAGCTCTGCTCTGAACTTGCAACATATTTCTGTTTGAGTTTGCTCCATGATGGAGAAATCTACAACTGGTTTGTAATATCTACTTATGTTTATAAAGATGTTAAATGAAGCATCAGCCATCTGTATTTATTTTTCTGGCACTGAATTATTGCTGCAAAACTCCCAATAAGAATGCTGTGGTGTATAATGTAAGCCTTGAAAGTTTGCATTAGTCTAGGCAATTACATAGAGGTGTTTCTGATTAGAATGCTACAATATAATTGATTGGTCATTATTTTTGAGCTCTTATTAAACGTATTTAAGCTTCTTTTCTTTTCAGTATAATTGTGCCTAATTGTAGCACTGGTACCAATTACTGGTTGCCATTTTGTTAATAACACTACTATGAATTCAGGACAGGATCAGATATTTAAACATTCAAGAAAGACTGGTTTTGATTAATTAAGGCAATGAATAACTATTTAAAAGAACTTATCCACTAAAGAACATTAAAATCAAAATACTTTTGAACTATGTGAAGAGTCTAGCGTGGGTGCTAGCTCTCAAGCAAACATTTGATACCACAAAAAAGATTGTTATTTCTATCCCTTTACACAGAACAGGCAGAAGTAAGAGGTGCAAGCACCTGAAAATTGATTGCAATATATATAAAATTTGTATTTGACACTGAGAAGTTGCTAGAATTGATTTGTAATGTCTTTGTAGCTGTCCTATAGTGACTACCAGTAGAAGTGTTTGCATCTTCAATTATCTTCTTTTTTTTAGTCCAGCTTACTGGGAAGAAGTTTAATGCCCACCGAAAAGCTAATGTGTGTTGAGCAAATTCAGTTTTAAGCCCACAGACTTTTTTCTGTGGATTTCAGTATAAGAATTTAGGCTTTATCAGTGTTATTTGTTGTTTATTATTATTGATCACCAGGCAGTCAGCCAGATGTTCAGACTGGGTTTGGCATTTTTGTCCAGCTATCAAGTCCTTACCAAGGACCAAGGATAGGCAGATCTGGATGTTTGATGGTATTATTGATATTGTAAGCTGTTCCCAGTAAAGCTGCCTTTTGCAATTGACTGATGGCAAATTTGTCAAGTCAATGGTGTTCAAGTGGTGTTCCAGTTGATTTGGGATTGCACCCAAGGCACCCATTACTATTGGCACTACCCTTGCTTGCTTTTGCTACAATCGTTCTATTTCTATTTGTAGGTCTTTGTATTTTGTTATCTTTTCCAGTTTTTTTCTCTTCTATTCTGCTGTCTCCAGGCACTGCCACATCCACTATCCAGATTTTTTTTTGTTTTTCTTATTGACAGTTGTTAAGTCTGAGGTGTTATGTGGCAGGTATCTGTCTTAATTCTAAAGTCCCAGAGCAATTTAACTCATTTTCTATGACTTTCTCTATTTTATGGTCCCACCCGTTCTTGCTTGCAGGCAAATTATATTTGTTGCAGATCTTCCAATGCACCATTGTTGCTACTTTGTCAAGCTGCTGCTTGTAGTCAGTCTGTGTGATCTTCTTGCAGTTTACCAGGTGGTCCACTGTTTCTTCAACTTCTTTGCATACGCTTACTATCTTTTGCTGTCTTCTCAAGTCTGACTTTGTATGCATTTGTCCTTAAAGTTTGGTCTTGTGCAGCCAGAATTAGTCCCTTGGTCTCTTTCTTCAATTTTCCTGCTCTTAGCTATTTCCATGTTTTGTTATTATCTGCTTTCCCTGCTATTTTTTTAATGTACTGGCCATGTAGTGCTTTGTCTTCCCATCTCTCTATTCTGTTCTTCATTTGGTCTTTCTTGTAGGACAGTTTGGTCTCTTTAGTAGTCAGTAAGCCTTCCTGGTATACTAACTTCAGTGTGTCTTCTTCATTGTCCTTCAAATATTCTTCCAAAGCCCTTTTTTCTTCTTCAACCATCTGATGTTCTTGCAATATTCCACACTCCACTATTTGCCTTGGTAGTAGAATATGTCAATGTCACTGTGAGGATGAAGGGCATGATTCATTGTCATTATTTTTCTGGTCTTCCTATACATTGCTTTTAGTTCTGCTTGAGTCCAGACCACTATTCCAGCTGTGTATCTAATGACTGGAATTGTCCAGGTGTTGATTGCCTTGAGGATATTACCTCCATTGAGTTTGGACTTTTAAAATCTTCACTCTCTTGATGGTATTCACCTCCAATCTTTTTCTTGACTTCCTGCTTGATGTTGTCAGCTTGAAGGATACCCATGTATTTGTAGTAATCATCTTCATCCAGATTCTTAATTTTATTTTCATTGACTCCTTCAGTTTTCACAATTTTTCCTTTTTGATTGTGTGGCAGATTTGTCAAATCATAACCCCATTGCAATATGTTGGCTATATATACGGACAGTGTTGAGCAGTGATTCTATTTCAGATGGTGTTTCTCCATACAACTTCAGATCATCTATGTAAAAGGAGGTGGGAAGTCTGGAAAATGTTTTTGATGTTTGATAGCCATTGCCTGAGTTATTCAGTGTTGTTGACTGAGGAAGCACTGCAATGACAAATAGTAGTAGTGATAGTGAATTTCCCTGAAATATTCCTCTCTTTATATTAACCTCTCCTAGTAGAGGTTAATTGACCTGCATTGACCTGCAACTGTGTCTTCCATTGTGCCATCGATCTTTGCACAAAGTTTCTGATGTTTCTACTGACTCCTGTGTTTTGTAGGCACTTGATTGAGTCATGTGGTAGGGAGCTGAATGCTTTTTGTAGTCAATCCATGATGCTCCAGATTGGTCTTCCTTCTCTTACAGTTTTCTAAAATCATGTTGTCAATTAGGAATTGATCTTTTTTCCCTCTGCTATTAGGATGTTTTCCTTTCAGCTGCACCGAAAAAAAGATGCAGCAGCTGTAGGCTTCTTGCAGTGAAACTTACCAAACTTTGCTCTGTTCTCCAATGTGCCACCACCGCGTTCTAGGTGCTGGGCATGCAGGCTCACCCCATTGCCTGCTGCACCGCTCTGCTGGACTTGCTTGGGCAAGTCCCTCCAGTGCAGCGGGCTCAATGGGATGGACCTGCATGGTTTTTGCCACTTCTTTGCTGGCTGAAATCGAGCTGGGAGCGGCAGCTGGAGGCTTCTCGTGCCGCTTTTTGCAAGCGTGAAGGGCCTGCAGCAGCTATTTCTTTGCTGGCTGGAACTGAGCCAGGAGTGGTGGCTGGAGGATTCTCCTGCCAGCAAAGAGGTGGTGGCTGGAGGATTCTTGCGCTGCTTTTTGCAAGCATGAAGGGCCTGCAGCTGTCACTTCTTTGCTGGCTGGAACTGAGCCAGGAGCACCCACCAAAAAAAAGAGGCACCAACTGCCAGCATCTTGTGACAAGGGGCGCAAGATGTGGGCTGGTGGGGATCCCAGTGGCTCTCAGCCCTGGCTTGCCTTCCTTGGCAGCCAGTCATGGGAGGAAGGTAAGGTTGCGGCCATGGACAATGAAAGAGGTGGTTGTAGGGGAAGAAGTGAGGAGATTAAGGGCCAGGGCCTCTGAAGGAGGGGGAAATGGGCAATGCATCACACTTAAGGGAGAGCAGGTGGCAAGTAGGCAGTGGCTCTGGGGCAAGGCTGGAGCTGGGGAATCATGCATTCCCCAACCTGGCTGAGACAGCTGGTGGCTCCAGGGCCTCGGGGAATAGCCCCAACTGGGTCGGGGGCATGGCCAGCCAGAAGTTGCTACTGGTCTGGCAACCCAGGCCAAATTGTTGCTACCAGTTCTACCGAACCAGTGCAAACCGGCTGAATACCACCACTGATTCTGAGTTATATTCTGGCAAGGCTTTGATTTCTTTGCCCTGGGCAAACTTTTGCAGTTCTTCTAATTCTGCTTTTGTGAATACTTTATTTCATATTATAAATCAATGTTGATCTGCTATTCTTTGTTCCATTAAAAACAGATTTAATGCATTCATTTCAAATATCCTCTTCTTGTTGGGCTTAATAACATATAATTGTTTCATTGTTTTCAATAACTGTATAATTGTGACAGTTAAACACTTTTCTTCCAGTAGTTTTGCAGCTGCTGGCCTTGGTTGTTCAGCCAACACTCCTTACTCACCTTAGTAAGATTATCTACTATTTCACCTTTCTCATTGCATAAGTGACATTTGCTGTTGTTGCTGACATGTTGAATGTTTGCTTTTATTGAATTGGTCTGCAAGGCTTGTTCTTGGACAAGCCAAAATGAGGCCTTCAAGTTTCTTTCTTCAGCACTCCTGATTTCAACCAGCTCCATGTTAGCTTTGTATCTTCCTTTTCTTCAATGTCCATCAGGTATTGACTGTGCATAGGATTCTTTTTCCAGTTAAACACCCTGTGTTTCCTTTCTATATTCTGCTTTGAATGTTGTTGTTTTCCTTCTTCACCCCATTCAGCAAAGGCTCTTTTTCTTTTTTTTATGTAGTCATTTAAGCCATATTTTTTCTCTTCCACAGTTTGTTATCACCTGTAAGAGACCTCTGCACCCTGAGATCTTGGCAAGTACAATCAATCAACATCACTTTTTGAGTGCAGAGAATGGTGCATTGTCATTAGTATTCTTATATTTTAATCCAAGTTATCAAGTTCTAGATGAGTCCAATCAATTATTCCAGCTGAGTATCATATTACAGGCACTGCCCAGGTGTTAATTGCCTTTATAATATTTCCTCTTTGATCTCAAGATTTTCTGAGCTCACTTTATGTATTTCATTGAAGTAGCTTTCTTGACTTGGTTGTGCAACAGCTCAGAAGCTTCCAAAATTCTTAAGTACTTGTATCTTCTGGTGTTTCTTCTTTTATCAGCTCTTCATTATCAAGTTTGAATCCATCATCTTCAACAATTTTTCTTGCTTTAATAGCAATTGTTGCACATTTGTCAATGCTGAATTGCATTTCAATATCTCTGTTAAACTTTTCAGTGTTTTTCAGCAGTGAGCTCAATTCAGCTTTTGTTTTCCCAATTTTAAAACATCCATGAGAGCAAATAGGAATTTTTCAACCCTTTTTTAGCCAGTTCTTAGTCACAGTTTGTTTTGTTCAAAATGGCATCATTGAAAGTACAAATAACAGAGGCAACAATGAGTCACCTTGGAAGGTTCCTCATTTGATTTTAACTTCACCAAGTTCTTCTCCACAGGCCATCAGCTTCATGGAAGTCTTCAGAAATTTCTGGATGTTGTTACTAATTCCAAAAATGTCTAAGCATTTCTCAATCCAGTTGTAGGAACAGAATCAAATGCTTTCTTATAACCAATCCAGGCCATAAACAAATTTGTTTATCTTTGAATTATTCAAAACCAATCAATCATCAGTTGGTCTTTGGTTTCTCTTGAAGTTTTGCAGCACTTCTGTTCTACAGGCAGCAAATCCTTGTTTCCATAAATTTGGTTTGCAATAATGCCTATAAGTACTTTGTATGTTGTTGGCAGGCAATTGCCCTGTAATTTTCAGGTTTATTTTCTTTTTCTGCATCTTTCTGAATCAAACAAGTTCTTCCAGTTATTAGCCATTTTTCACTTTCTGGTGTTTCCAGAACCTGATTCATCTGGTTTGTTAATCTTGCACGCAAAACCTGTTAATGATTTCAACCAGAATCCATGCAGCTCATCTCAACCAGTCCACTCCACTCCAGTTCTTGACCTTCTTTGCTTGTTTTTGCAGTATTTCTTTTGTTATGTGAACATCTTCCACTCTAGTTATGTTTACAGTGCTTTCAACCTGCTTGATCCATCTTGCTTTCCCATTGTGCTTCTTGTTGTTTTCCCACAAGTTCTTCCAAAATGTGATGATAATGATGGATTGATTGATTTAATCTTCAATTCAATTCACAGTCTGGGACTGGTAAAAACTTAACAGCTGAAGTCCTAACCAAGGACCTAATAGCTATTAAGATAATGTCTGAGTATATTAGGCAGTTCCAAATAGGTGGATTTTTTTGTAAAGTCAGAATATTCAGGTCAATATTTCATTATTTTTTCTAGCTATTTCTCTTCAATTTGTGCATCACCTGGTATTGCAATATCAATGAACCAGACTTTTTCTTTTTCTACAATAGTAATGTCAGGCATGTTGTGGGCCAGATGTCTGTTTGGATTTGAAAGTTCCACAAGATCTTGATCTGTTCATTTTCAAATACTTTGTCAACTTGGTGTTCTCATTAATTTTTGCTGCATTTGAACCCAAACTTCTGGCAAAGCTTCCAGTGTATAATTTTAGCAATGCAGTCATGATGTTGTAGATGATGATGATAATGATTTTCTACTATATAATATAATTTTGAATACTGCATTGTTTCTCCTTTTACAAGGAGCTTTAATTCTGTAGGCAAAGAAGTTTCTGTATACAGCATTCTACAGATGAATGTATAAAATATGTCCTAGTATTTGATATCACTAGAAAATACATTTATTATATTAAAAGTGCTTTCAGTTACAGAAAGAAACTAAGTGTTCCATAGTATAGTAAATAGATTGTGTTTTTTTTAATGGGGAATTTTAATCACTGTGTACAACTCTACATGTACAGGATCAGAAAAGCTTCATTAGTTTAATTTCCCTTAACCCTGTGAATTTAGCATGATCTTGTAATCTCCATGTTGAAGGTGATGTATCTGATATTACAATGGTCAAAGACCACTGTAAATGCCACAAAAACACAGCTGCCTAAATCAGACCATTATCCCATTTGATCCATATCACTGATTCTAACAGTGATATAGTTACAGTTCTCCATGCCAAAAAACTTCTTGTATTTGGGAACTTTTGTATGTGTTGGTAAGTTTGCATGCATGGTACCATTAATACCACATATCATTAATATATCAAGGTGAAAGTTATTTACTCGTATAGGACAATGAAATGTTCTAAGTCTTTAGTATAGAAGTAGAGATTTTAATTATCTTTAAAAATGCAATGCAAATACAAATTAATTTAATCATGACAGTAATAACAAGTAAAAACATTTAATGGCATGTATTTATTTATGGGAAAATTGATTCTAGGGCACAGTTCTCTACATTAGAAATATTGTTCCTTCAAAACAATTATACCATCTAAAGAATTAGAATATATAAAGTATTACATGCTGATATCATATTTTATTATCCAGTAGTAACATCTAGTATATTGTGAAAAAACAAATAGTAAAAGGAAAAAAACCCCTAAAAGTTGCAATGGGAAAAAAAAGCAAAACAAATCTCTTTGTCTGTAAAATTAAGACACTATACTAAAGTGTTCAAGCCTTGTAGAATTTTGGGATGGTTGAAATGCTAAAATCAAGACAGAATTGCTTTAGAAGGAATGAGGTACTTCATTTGCACCAGCCATTTCATATAGCCATACCAAATTCAATTATAAGTTTTCTAACAGATCCAAACTAGTCATTCCTGGTCATGCTGGAGAGGCTGGCGTTCTGGAAAAAGCTTGGGTTGTAACTTTTGCCAACGCTCTGGAGGCCACAGTATATGAGTAGCACGAGCATGTAGAAGGCCAAGAGAGATCTGAAAAAAAGTAATGAAAGCACAGGTGTAATATAGGCTGACAAGAAATGGCTAAAAGAGATAGGTGCATATGGCATTTTATATGCATATGGCATTTTATAACTCTTGTTTAAAGAGGATTTGCTAAATCTTGCTTGAACAATGAGCTGAGATTGTTCAAAGTCTAAAATATGGGAATATTTCTGTAATAGGACTGGTGTTGAGAAATTATAATGATAAAGCAAGTTAAATGAAAATAACTCCAAATCATGTAAGCATTTATTCACTTGGTTCATATAAATTTGTTAGTTAAATAAAGAATCATAAATGATGATGACTTGTTTCACTGGCTTAGCTGTCATATTTTTAGCTGAGCAGAGCTTAGTGAGGCATGGGATTACTTTTTTCTAAATTTTGAACGCCATTCCTCAGGGATGGAGTCTCCATGACTGCAGCAAATGGAATCATCATCACATCTTTTTATGGCACTATCTTAAACTTTGGCAAGCCTCATTAATTGGCATAAAATCACCACTTACACAGAAATGTTATAGATAGCATGTGTGTTGAAAGTTTAATCCTTGATATATGTACAGACAGGCTTTCTCACAGATAACTGTTACTACTGAGTTAGTAAACTAAAATATCCTTCCTTCGTCCTTCCTTCCTTCCTTCCNCCCTCCCTCCCTCCCTCCCTCCCTCCCACATAAACAAAGTCCATCTTTAAAATGAGGGCTACATGAGCACCTATACAAGGGGGTCCTCGTTTACCTTGATTACATTCTCATCTTCACCAAGACCCTAGAACTGTGATGGCGAACCTATGGCACATGTGCCACAGGTGGCACACAGAGCCCTCTCTGCAGGCACGCAAGCGGTCAGCCAACTCAGCTCCACCACGCATGAGGGCCTCCCAGCTGATTTTCGGGTCTAGATCACGCTGCCTTCCCCATCCCATTTGCAAAAAACTGGGCCAAACCATTTTGTCCCACTGGCTGGCCCTGCCCCGCCCTATCTGCCTCTCCCGCCTCCAGAGTCACACGTGCTGCCTAATGGTTCTTTGGCTGCTCTCTGGTTCCTGTTCCTTGCTTGTTGTCACTGCCACCGCTTGCTTGTTTGCCTGCCCTGATTCCTCGCTTGACTTCTGTGGCCTTCATAATTTTTGGTAAGTTGCTGACTTTGTGCCCCCCCTCGCTTGCTTACCACAGCCCAGGCCCAGCTGCTCCCACTCCTGGCTGGCTTACTGTCGGTGCTGTTGGTGGCCACATGCAGCCCTGGGACATCTGCCCCCTTGCTAGCCAGGAGCGCTGCCACCAGGCACTCCCCTGTGCCCGCATGCCTACCTCATGCCCCTGGCGGCTTTTAATAATGCCACAAAAAAGGCCCAGAATCCACGTGGGCTGGGGGGGGAGGGCAGGCATGGCTGGCTGAACACTGCCCCAAGTGCGATTCTGGCAGAGGAGGAGCAGGTATCCCTGCGGCCCTTGCCCACTCATGCCGCCGCTGTCACCAGGCAAGGCCGGTGGTCCACAGCGCACCCATTGGCAACAGCGGTGATAAATGGGAAGGGAGGGTACCTCATGGGAGATTGCGACATTGGAGCCCTTCCCAGGTGTTCCCTGGCCTGCGAGGGGAGGGCGCAATCTCCTGTGCTCCCCCCCTCAGGAGCCACAAAGCGCTCGACTCCCCTCCCACCGTGCTTCTCTTCCTCCTTGCCAGAAGTGCTCACATGCCCAGCAGGAAAGAGGAGGCTTGGCGAGGGCCGGCGAGCGCTTTGCAGCTACTGAGCGGGAGGGGTCGAACCTCCCCTTGCAACATGTTTGGCATTTTCGGGCATTGAAATTTGAAATGTTAGAATATCTATATTCCAAATTGGACATTTTTCTCTTTTAAAAATCTGTGGTAAAACCTTCTACACTTTCACTTTCAATTTTTTCAAATCCACTAATGGGAGAAGAAACTGATACTATTGTGATCTGCAGAACATGTTCCATGATCATAGAATACCCAAACTATATATGTACCAAATGTAAACGAATCAAGTTACTAGAAAAAAAAGTAAAAGGTCTAGAGGAAACTCTATCCACTCTGAAACTCAACCTACAAAATGAGAAAGCCTAAACATTGCAAAAAGAATATGCCCAAATTGAACATAATAATGATCAAACAACTTCTAAAAGAATTGACCCTTTGGAGCAGGTGTCAGCAACTTGCAGCTCCAGAGCTGCATGCAGCTCTTTGGGACATCTGCTGTGCCTCCCTGTCCCATCACCGGCTGGCCCCGCCCTCGCTTCCCTCACCTGACCTGAGAAGGTAATGGCAACAGTGGGGGATGGAAAAGCAGCCGGGGCTGATTATCCAGGACCTCACACTTTCTGGAGCTTCTTCCAGTCCTTGTTGGTGCTGGGCATGCCTCAGTCACTTGGGGAGATGCGCAACCTGCTCTCCACCCCAAGACACAGGCCCGACCTGGCTGTGACCGATGCTGGCCTCACTAATACAAGGGCTGGCGGGGTGGGAATGGGATCTGGGAGGAGAGGATGACGGAAAGGGGGATGGGCCTGCAGCACCCAGCTGCAGCTTTAAGAAGCTCAGGGCAGTGGGGGCTGGCCACATCAAACCTCACTCTGGTGTCAGGCTTGGAGAAAGCTGGAGTGCCCTCACCAAAAACGCTTTGCCCATCAGCCAGTTTCCTCCTCTCTCTGTATCTCTTGCCAAAGTGCAGCAAGGGCGTGCACAGGCAGACAGCCACTCTCTTGAGGAGGGTCTCTTCACTTGTGCACACCCTCCCAGCCCCGCCACAGCCGGCCAGGGGGTCGTGAGAGGAGGAGGAGGGAAACCTTTGCTGTGGCTCACACTGGTTCCTCAGCCAGCCTGGATTTCCAAAAAGAAGAAAGAAAAGGAGTAGTGAAGAGCCCCAAGGAGAGCTTGCCGGCTTGGCCCAGCCTTGGCTTTCCAAGAGAGAGAGAAGAGGTGTAGAGACAGTGTGAGAGAGAGAGAGATACAGAGATACACACTCACACACAAACACACAGAGTGAGAGAGAGAGAGGGGGAAGAGAGAGAGAGACATAGAGACACAGAAACAGGGGGAGAGAGAGGGGAAGATAGGGAGAAGGGGAGAGAGAGATATACACAGAGAGAGAGATATAAAGAGAGAGTGGGAGAAAGACAGGGGGGGAAAGAGAGACAGAGATATACAGAGAGAGGGGGAAAGAGAGACGGGGAAGCTAGAAAGGGAGAGCGGGAGAGACACCATAGAGAGATATAGAGAGAGGGAGGGAGAGAGGGGGAAGACAGAGGGAGAGGGGGAGAGAGATACAGAGATAGAGAGATAGAGAATGGGGGGAAGATAAAAAGGGAGGGAGGGAGGGAGGGAGGGAGGGAGAGAGAGAGAGAGAGAGAGAATTGTGGTTCCCAGTTCTGTGCCCTAATGACCGGCTGGGCAGGCATGGCTAGGGGGTCATGTGACTGGGTGGGAGTGAGTGATGTCAAGTTGGCCATACCCACCCACATTTTGTGGCTCCCTGTGTTTTTTTTCTGTGGGAAACAGGTCCAAATGGCTCTTTGAGTGTTTAAGCTTGAAGACCCCTGCCTTAGAGGAAGAAGACCTATGGAAACATATCACTCATAGAAAAAAAATACAAACCCCTGTCCAAACCAACCCACACTGATGCAGCCCCACTGGTGCTAAGCAATCGATTTCATGGACTAGAAGAAAACATGCAGACACAGGAAAGAAGCACCACCAAATGCTTCTGTGATAGATAGATAAACATCCAAAACCTCCCTAGGAAAAAAAAGGTGAGTATTGGTAGTAGGAGATTCAATTCTCAAGGGAACAAAACTTGCAGTCTGTAGACCAGACAATCAATCCAGAGACATATATTGTCTCCCTAGAGCTAAAACCAAAGATGTGGCTGAGAATCTAACCAAAATAATAAAATCCACAGACTACTACCCCTTTCTACTACTACATGTAGGGACGAATGACAAATAAGGACTTGAAAACAATATTGAGTGATTATGAGGACTCAAGGCACTCACGTAGGCAAGAAAGTCAAGGACTTAGGTGCACAAGTAATTTTCTCATCTGTACTGCCAAAGAAAGGGCAACATCCAGTAAGAGAACAACAAACAATTCTAGCAGTGAACCACTGGCTAAAGGGTTGGTGTTGCCAAAAAACCCCTTTGGATTCGACCTCTGGTTTGATGTCACAGTGAGATCGGACATGAGGAACAGTGCTCCATGAACTTGTGCTGAATCCTCCTCATTGGAGGGCCTCCAAGGAGCTAAAGTCACCCTGTAGGGGTGACAAAAAGGAGGGGCACCCTGCATGGAGAGCGGTGGCTTTCCAACTGGACCCAGGGATTCCATCTCATCCAATGACAAAGAGAAGAGGCAGCTGAAGAAACAAAGAATGTGCTGGAGCAGTATAGATGAACAGTGATTGGAACTGGGTGAGGTGATTCTTTTTTTTTTTTACCTAGAACCTAACTCCAAAGAAAATAAACCCCTGGAAAAGAGACTAAGAAATGTTTGTCAAAGTGGTGAATAATTACAGAGAGAAAAATTATACAGGTGAAACTCGAAAAATTAG
>AZIM01006908.1:20557-32274 GCA_000516915.1 Ophiophagus hannah | reverse complement strand
GGCATCTTCGGGAGGGAGTTTGCCAAACCAGGGAGGGGATTTGCGACTCCACTCTACCTGGCCAATGGTCTCCCCTTCCTCTGCCACCCCTATGAGGCAGCTTTATCTGGTAGATTGGGGCTCTCCAGCACCAAAGCATGAACCAAAGCCATGCACAGTCGCGGTCAGCAGTCCGTCCTCGGGGAGGCTCAAAACCGGAAGTCCACAAAAGAAATATATTTTTGAAGAGAAGATAGGGGCTTAGGCAGATCCTCCAGAGGTACGGCAGCAGAAGATAGTAGAGATGGAAGAAATATTTGGGTTAAGTAGAAACGATGTTGATAGAGACAATGACCGAAGGGAGGAGTTTGGGAGGCAAGTTAAAAAACGAATAAGAATTGAAATACTAAAGTGAACAAAAGATGATGGTTAGAAAGGGAATGCTGTTTAATATAAGATTGGCTTTATTGAGAGCTAGAACAAAGGTAGAAACAAGATCAAGGGAGAATATTATTATACATATTTTTATATAGTATTCTAAAAGTAATAGCTAGATGTAAAGATTACATGTTGAAAGATGGTATCACTATGTACATTTAAATAATATTTAATAAATAATATTTAATATTTATTAGAATGGCGCACAAAAACACTGAACAACTAAACAATGAAGGAACACACTCTAATACAAATATGTATAATAACATCATAATCACATAAGTATGATTAATGTAACAAATATTATTAATATTACTATTATTATTTATATTTAAATGAAAGATAACCATGTGTCTCACCGCTCATACTGATGTATATAAAAAAATAATAATCTTTTTTTGGATTCCTGGATCATGGTCTATACTATCTCTATGACAGGCTTCTGGCAAGGGATGGGCTGCACCTCACAAAGACTGGGAAGAATGTTTTTGGAAAATGACTGGCTCAACTAAAATTGAGGGGGGAGGGTGACCAATCTTTGCAATCTCCAGGACTTAATTCCAACCAAAAAACCCTAGAAAGCAAGTCAAATAATGAAGTAAGGAGGGGTGGGAAGGAAGACAAAATCTAACACCAAATAGGAGACATAGGAAGCATACACAGACTCAGACATAAAAATCTCAAGTGCCTATATACAAATGCACAAAGTCTGGGAAACAAACAGGGTGAACTTGAATTATAAATACATGAAGGTAGATATGATATAGTTGGAATAACAGAAACTTGGGATGAAACCCATGACTAGAACATACTGATAGAAGGATACAAACTGTTCAAAAAAACAAGACCCCATACAAGAGGAGGTGGAGTTGCACTGTATGTAAAGGACCACTATATTGCTACAGAAATGCATGAAACCAGGGTTAGGGTCGTGGCGATACCAGTTGCAAGGGAACGGAGCTCTCCATCCCTGTACTGGCTTCTCCTTGTTTGTGGGTTCCAGAAGAAGGCCAAAGCTGCCTTGGAGGGATGGTGAAGCCAAAGAGGGACGTCCTGTGGGGTTCCAGGGGAGAATGCAACTCCCCTGTAGAGCCCCTGGGCTTTCTTTGCCCTCTATGCCACGGAAAGAAGAAGAGGCAGTCGGAGACAGCTTATCCAAGAAGTGTGCTGGAGTGGAGCCGGTGAACAGTGTCTGGAACTGGGTGAAAAAAAATCATTTTTACTTAAAGTGCAACCCCGAAAAAGAAGACTCAGAAAAAGAGAGACTCAGAACTATCTGTCAGCTTTGGAAGCCATATTGAGATTCGATGCTCCCACACTGCCACAATTGAGCCTGGGAAAGTGGGAGGGCAGAATTCATTTGAGTACATCTAGTTAGACAAAATAAAATTCTTTTGCTGGTTCAAGGTCATATAGTGTTGCGCATAATGAAAAGGAAATCTTACTTTGGGATGGATGGTGATTGGGCCATGTGATGTGGTGATGGGTATGGGGGATGGATTTATAGTTTATACTTATTGCAAGGAAGCCCGAAACTTTCAGATTCAGAATTCCATAGATGTGCCACAGATGTGCCAGTTACTGTCCAAATAAAAGGAACTTTTGAGAGATGTCTGTCTCAGAGTTATTGGTTGGAATGGAAGGTTGCTGGAATGTTGATATTATCCCAAATCTCTAAACAAACTCTAGCACCCTGAAAGGGGGCTGTCAGGGATGCTGGGCCCCAGCACTGACTCAAAAAATGGAACAGTGCAAAGACTCAGTGAAGATGAAGGAAAGGGAGGAAGCTACAGAATGGGCTATGGGACCAGGCACCAGAGAACTAATTGAGACCCCCTGTCCTCATTCTGAAGAATTTTTGCAAGCAATGGAAGCTGCAGAGGAAAGATGGAGACTAGGCACCTGGCCCACGAGATGGATTCATGGAGAAGCTGCCAGACGGAGCTGAATCCAGAGATGGGATCGAAGGAGAAGCTGCCTGAACACCTTTCCTACTCCAGCCCTCTAAGGATGGCCCATGAGACAGAGTGGAGAAGTGGGGGAGTGTTGGAATCAGACAACTCCCAAGACTAGAACCTGTTGCCTCCATCCCGAAGCCAGTCATTGGCAGGGATCCAAGAGCAATTCCAGCAACTTAAGGTGGAAAGTTATGTCTCACAACCACAGCCTCTCTAGATGAGCTGGGTCCTAACGCAGCCCACATTTACTTTCCCTAGTCCAAAACTTGACAATGGAACCAGCGAGGTGTCACTCAGAGGTGGCCTAAGGATCAGCCCAGCATGGCAGGCCCAAACAGCAAGGGAGAGACAGCAGATGCAGCCGACATTGGGTATGTTACAAAGCCCAATTCCTCCCCCTCCAAAGCCAGCAAGGAGGTTACCTCCTTGTGGAGAGTATTCCTCCAGGGTGGGGATTCTATCCTGGTCAGGGGTGGGTCCAATTCAAGTGGAATCCAGCACCAGTTGCACCACCTTCGGGAGCACCCTGGGCCTAAGGAGCAGCAGCAATCCCTCCTCAGCATGGGGATCTGCACAGGCAACAGACTGCAGCCACCCCCCTTTTCTCAGCGCAGAGAAGAATTCAGCAGACAGTGCCTATTCAGCAGGTTCCAATCCAGCCGCCTCTCGGAGCAACCCTGCAGGGCCCCATCTTCCAGCATGCCACAGCCACTCAGCACATTCCAGCTCAGCCCTGCAGTTGCTATGGTGATCCCCACCCAGACCAGACCAAGTGCTTTCAAAGCAACTTTTGGCAGATGGCGTGAAAACTTTGCTTACTTTCTTACTTGGATCTTGTCACACATAGATTGGTTTGGAAACCACTATGCAACAGATCATGACCTAGTTTCTGCAATTACAAATGGGATGAATGTGGGGGACATTTCCGATTGGGTAGCTCAATTGCACTATGAGGACGCCCCAGAGCTACATGATGCTGATACCTTTATTGAGCTTCTTAGAGCTAGGTTTGAAAATCCTGATAGAATTGGGGAAAGTGAAGACTAGTGAAGAAAGTGAAGTAATGGAAATGAAGCAAGGCAAGCGACCCTTAAAAGACTTTGTATGGGACTTTAGAAGGGTCACAAGCAACCTCATGAACTGGCCTGACAGAATACTTCTGCACTATTTTAAGAATGCTATTGATTCAGAAGTCAAAAAAGCATGCAGCATCAGAGGAATACCAGAGAGACTACAGGATTGGTATGCCATGTCCCTTAGGCTAGACAGAGAAATCAACCCACACTGAAAACCTCCCTCTGAGGGCCCTCCTAGGAGAACTGTGGCCAGGCGGCCTCTGATTGAATTTGCTGAAGCTGCTCCTACCCAACTCACAAGGATTATAAAGTGCTATCGATGTGGCCAGGCTGGTCATAGGGCAGCCGACTGTCTGGCTCCTGCACCTGTTTCACAACCGAGGCCCAGTACAGCTGCCAGGGGTTGAAGAAATCCACAGAAGCCTCCAGACACTAGCCGGTTTGCTAGACATGCTGTAGAAGGTCCCCTCCCCACAGAAGAGAGCGAGGAACTTCCAGCCAAAGAAATCCTCCCCGGAAAGGTAGGTGAAGAAGAGGCCCCCATGGTGAGTGCTGCCATTCCTCCCTTTATAGTTAAAGTGAAGCTGGTGGTGCCTGAGATGGGGGAAGCAGGGGAGGTAGAAGCAGTAATAGATAACGGGTGTTCCAGATGCCTTATTGGGCTTCCAATCATTGAACAATTAGGGATAAAGAATAAAGCCCTAAAACGCTCAATCAACAGGTAGATGGAACATTAATTGGAGGAGTCCCGGCCACCCAAATTATAGAGTTAATCAAACTAGAAATGGGCAGGCATCATGAGCTCATACAATTTGTAGTGGCTCCAAAAATGTCAGAACCTATCATATTGGGACTTGCTTGGCTTGATANATACTGAAAAATCATAATTGGGGTTGGCCCGCTGCCCCCCTTTCTCCCACAAAGAAACTGCCACCCAACAGGGATCCACAACCAGAAGCAGCAGCCGTTGCTTCAGACTCTCCTCCAGGTGAGCCCAGAGTCCCTAAAGAATAGAGGGACTTGGCTGAGGTTTTTGGTGAAGAGGAGTGCAACATTTTATCCCCCCCATCGAACCACTGATTGTGCCATCGAATTAGAACCTGGGGCAAAACTGGCAAAACCAAAGATGTATTCCATGACACCAGCCGAGATGACTGAGTTGAGGAAATACATTGATACCAATTTAGACAGAGGCTTCATTGAACCTGCCAAATCTAGGTTGGCAGCCCCAATACTGTTTAAAGAAAAGAAAGATGGCAGCTTATGCTTATGTGTTGACTTTAGGGGGTTTAATGGGGTGTGCATAAAAAACATGTACCCCCTCCTCCTCATGAAGGACTTATTAAATCACCTGTCTAAAAGCAAGATATTTACCAAGCTAGATCTGAGAGAAGCCTACTACCGAGTTCGCATAAAAGAGGGAGACAAATGGAAAACTGCCTTCAACTGCCCTCTGGGTAGTTTCCAATTCCGTGTCATGCCTTTTGGACTCCAGGGCCCCCCTCGCAGTATTTATGCAATTCATCAATGAAGTGTTACATCCACACCTGTACAAAGGGGTCCTTGTCTACTTGGATGACATTCTTATATTCAGTGAAACCATCGAAGAACATGTCAAATTAGTCAGGCAATTATTGAAAAAACTTTTAGCTGCCAAGTTATATGCAAAGCTGTCAAAATGTGAATTCCATAAAGAGTCATTGGACTACCCAAGCTACTCCGTGTCTAACCAGGAGATTGAGATGGACCCTGAAAAAGTGAAGGTGATGCTAGACTGGCAACCCTCAAAAACATGTAAACAACTTCAGAGTTTCTTGGGTTTTGCAAATTTCTATAGACAATTTATTCCTTTGTTTGCCAAGGTTGCCCTCCCTTTAACAGAGTTACTGAAAACTGGGCCTTCCCTGTCCAAACCAAAACCCAATCAACCTCTTACTTGGACAATGAACTGTCAGAAATCTTTTGAGACATTAAAATGCCTATTTGCCACTGAGGCTATCTTGCAGTATCCGGACCTGACCAAACCTTTTATAGTCCAAGCTGATGCTAGTGATGTGGCTGTCGCGGTGATTCTTCTCTGGATTCTTCTTCTTCTCTCAAGACCAGCTGATGCCTTGCACTTATGTGTCCAAAAAGTTGACAGACACAGAGCATAGGTGGGTGGTTTGGGAAAAAGAGGCATTTGCCGTGTGATGGGCTTTACTATCTTGGAGGCATTTCCTGGAAGGAGTGAAGGAGCCTTTTGAGGTGTGGACTGATCATAAGAACCTCATGGCTCTAAAGACACCTCAGAAGCTATCGCCTAAACAAGTCCGCTGGGCTCAATACTTCAAGCGATTCAACTTTAACATGAAATATATCCCAGGAGGGAAAAACATATTGGCGGATGCCTTGTTGAGAAAACCCCAATTTGACAGTCGCTGGGAAGAGGTAGTGCACACTATGATATCAGAAACCCAACCCGCAGGCCAAGTAGCCACCTGAGGCCAAGCCAAATGCAGCCCCAGATGCCTAGAAGACAAACTGACAGCCAAGTTGAAAGCAGCATGTTTAACCGATCCATGGTTTGTTGAACATCAACCCGATTTGACAATGAATGAAGAATTGGCTTGGAAAGGAACCAAGATTTATGTACCCAATACCCTAAGACTGATGGTACTGAAACGTCGCCATGACTCATGGTTGGGGGGACACTTTGGGTTCTTAAAAACCGTACATTTAGTCAGGAGACAGTTCTGGTGGCCAAAAATGAAAACTGATGTCGAGGACTATGTAAAAAGCTGCTCTATTTGTGCCACGATGAAACACAGACCTGGAAAAACCCCTGGCCTCCTTCAACAGGTAGCTAAACCAATGAAGCCATGGGAAGAAATCATGATGAACTTTATCATAGAGTTACTGGAGAGTGGAGGAAGTACCGTCATTTGGACTGTTATAAACTTATTCTCTAAGCAAGACCACTTTACAGCATGTAACGGACTACCTTCAGCTAAGAAACTTGCAAAACTGTGAAGCATATTTATCAGCTCCACGGAGTACCTCGTAGAGTAATCTGAGATCGAGGTGTACGGTTTACTGCCAAATTCTGGAGGGAATTTTTGAAGTCCATTGGGTCGTCCCAAGGGCTTTTCTCAGCGTTCCATCTGGCATGTAACAGCGCTGCAGAGAGACCGAATGCTATGCTGGGACAATACATTAGATGTTATGTAAATTATCAACAGAAGAACTGGGTGGAACTGTTACTGTTTGCAGACGTTGCTTACAATATTGCAGTACACAGCAGCACAGGCTTAACTCCTTTCCAAATCAACACCGACATGGATTTTGTCCCTATGCCAAAGTTGCCTAGGGAACCCCCAACATCCATGTCTTTAACAGAGTGGATGGAATCATTAAAGAAAGGTTGGGAGGATACAAAAAAAGCTCTAACTGAAGCCGCTGAGGAATATAAAAAACAAGCAGACAAACATAGATTCCTCCAACCACCATTTAAAGTAAGGGACAAAGTGTTTTTGTCAACTAAATATCTTAAGTTGAAACTTCCTAGTAGAAAGTTGGGCCCTAAATTCTTGGGTCCATTCCCTATATCTAAGATAATCAATCCAGTGACAGTCCAATTAAGTCTCCCTCAGCTGTTGGGNNNNATACACCCAGTGTTCCACAGTAGTTTGTTGAAGCCTGCTGTACGGTCAAATTTAAGGCCAATACCAGCAGCTCCCCCCAAACCTCTGATTGTACAGGGTGAGACACATTATGAAATAAAGAAAATCCTCGATTCTAAATTACACCGAGGGAGATTACAATATTTGGTGCTATGGAAAGGCTACCTTTTGTCAGAAACTACTTAGGTGAAAAGTTAGGATATACAGTACATGCAGATAGATTGGTTAACCAATTCCATGACAAGCCTTCACATTAACCCCTGGTTGTGTTTTGTTTATTGTATCTTCCAGGACGTGATTTTTTTTCAAGGGCTTTGGAAGCCATATTGAGATTCGATGCTCCCATGCTGCCACAATTGAGTCTGGGAAAGTGGAAGGGGGGAATTCATTTGAGTATATGTAGTTAGACAAAATAAAATTCTTTTCTAGTTCAAGGTCACGTAGTGTTGCACATAGTGAAAAGGAAATCTTGCTTTGGGATGGATGGTGATTGGGCCATGTGATGTGGTGATGCGTATGGAGGATGGATTTGTAGTTTTTACTTTTGCAAGGAAGCCTGAAACTTTCAGATTCAGGATTCCACAGATGTGCCAGTTACTATCCAAATAAAAGGAACTATTGAGAGATGTCTGTCTCAGAGTTATTGGTTGGGATGGAGGGTTGCTGGAATGCTGATACTATCTTCAAAGTGGTGGCAACCTAACTCTGTGAGTAAAATCTTAAGATTTTAAAATGNNAGGGAAAGGAAGAAAACAGAAAATTTACTAGAAACACAGGAAATTGGACTTTTAAATTGGACAAATGTTGGCTTTGATAGGCATTGTACAATGCTGGAACTATTTACATAAAAAGCTAATATTATATCTACATCTACAGAATTTGAGTAAAGTTGAACAAAAAATAAGAAAGACAAGATAAAGTGAAAACTGATGGAAGGGCGCCACCTGCTGTCAATATATTCCCAAAATCCTGGAAGGGCCTGGTTTTGGGAGATTTAAAGGGGGAGAATAATAAAAACTTTATTACCAAAAAGACCCCTGAAAGCTTCAATATAGATTGAATTGATAGGAGGATCTATGAAAATTCCACCTTTGGATTATCTAGAAGAACAGACTGATTAACTTGGGGATACAAAGACTCCTGGACATTGGACACTGAATTCTTTTCTTGAGAAGTGGTTTTGGTTTGAACAAAAGATTATTGGATTATTGGACAAAAAGAAACAAAATAAACAAAAATAAAGATGCGTGGAAATTGGGAAGAAATTGAGTCAGAAATCCAGGATATGAAGGACACTTTGACAAGAAGATGTGAAGAGTTTCTGAATAAAATACAGAGCATAGATGTAGAGCTGGAAATCAAGATACAAATGACCAAAAACAAAAAACAAAAAAACCCAGGATGTCCAGGAAGAGGAGGAGTTAACCAAAAGAGCAGCTGGAAAAATAGAACAGACAAAACAACAAACAAAAAGAAATTACAAGGAGATAAAAATAAAAATGATGATGATTCATGATATAAACCAAGGGGAGAGTATTTTAAGGGAAGTTAAACAGGAATTGGAACTGCAGAGAGGCAGGGCTGATGTGGAGACACAATGTGTGTCATGGAGGGCTCCATGGGGACTGTTGATATCCAGCTGTCAGAGGGGTCCTAATGGACCTAAATTGCCTCAGAGGAGTGAGGATCATAGAGAGCACACTCTGTTGATTCCAGTGAGCCCGCAAACTCCCTGATCAGTCCAGAGAAGGCTCTCCAATCTGGCAGCAGAGAAGAAGACTGTTCTGAAGCTGGGGCGGCCACCGGAAAGAAAGTGAAAGCAGAAGATGGTGTGATCAATCTGGGTGAGATACCTTTGAATTGAATTGAATATTTAAGAATATAGAAAAGAAAGAGCCCCCAGAATATAATTAAGGGGAAGTGAGACATAAAAGAGGAGGTAGAATTGTTTTTTTTTCCACCTCCAGAAGAAAAGTAGCGAGGAGAGCTGTTAAGAGCCATAATTAGAACAGAAAATTAGCTAAAGAACTTGCTGAAAGAATCTATTTAAGAGGCTGGACTGGGTATTTCAAATAGAATAGAACACCAACTTAGAACTTTTGGATAACATAAGAGACTATATGGAATTCTGTTTTAAATATATTTATATATTTTACTATTTCACTTTGCAACTGGAAAACTTTCATTGGATATACAGCACATAAAAGGAAAAGAAGGGAGAAGCAGAGCAACAGTGCCACCTAAAGGCAGAAGTGAAAATTGAAGGGGAAATTATACTGTTTAATAAACATAGACTTGAAGCCTGAAAACAAAATAATAAGGAGCTGTTTTGACTGAAGAATTAAAATAGAGAGCAGAACACTGAGACTTTTTTTTAAAGTGTAGCTCTTGGAACTTAAATGAAAGTCAACAGATAAAGTCAACAGAAACTGAATATTGCCCTTTTCATGGATTCTTTTTGTTTCCTTTTTGATCTGTGAACTCTCCCTTTGGATATAAACCTGCTGGTGGTGGAATTTTTGGGCGTGGTGGGCCTATTTGAATTACAAATTATTGTTATATTAATTCTTTTCCTATGCAAAAATGGATTAGGGTTTGAAGAACCTGAAGCAAAGAAAAAGCTTTAAAAGTGACAAAACCAGGTCTTGGATTATAACTCCCTGGGATAACAGTGGAAATAGTTTTCAACCACTGGGGACTATAAGTACTGAAATATTTTAAAATGAAGAAAACAACATCTGCACCATCCTCAGCAGCCTCTTCAGCAGCCTCCAGCCCTGTGAGCCAAAGAACTTTGGATGCTCCACTTCAGCAAGAAAAAGCAAATATGCAGCAAGCAGAATTTTAAAAATATGATACAAGCACTCCATGAGGACATGAAAGAAAGAATGGAGAACATGGAAGGGAAAATAGAAGGAAAAATAGAGAAAATGGAAGGAAAAATAGAGACCTTTCAATAAATGATGGCAAAAAAAGGAACAATGTATACAAAAAGTAGGAGAGCTGAATTAACAGAAAAGAGTGGGAGAACTTGACCATAGATTGACACAGGCAGATAGAAGCAAAGAAAGGACAATTATAGCATTAGAAATGGATAAGGCAGATTTTTATTTGAGATTTCAAAATGTGGAAGAAGAAAAGGGAGAAAACCTAGTGGAGATAATGGCAGAGTTGTTGGCAGAGGCCCTGCAGGTAACTAAGGAATAAATCTTGACAGAGATGGACAAAGTGTTTAGAGTACATACCAGATATGCAATGAAAAACAGACTCCCCAGAGAGGTCCATGTGAGGTTTACAAAAAAAGCAATAAAAACAGAGATTATGCAGACAGCGAGAGATGATCCCTTAAAATATAAAGGAAAAGAGATAGTGGTCCTAAAACAAATTCCAAGAAGAGTTAGAGATTTAAGGAAGGAGTATCAGTTTTTTGACAAAAAATGTAATTAAAAAGGGAGTGAACTTTAGATGGCTGATACCAGAGGGAATATCTCTGGCAGGAGCAGAGACATAGATTAGACACAATAGAGAAGGCAGAGCAATTTTATGATCATTACTTGGGACCACAAGAAGAACAGAGATTGAGGGAGGAAAAGGAGATCAGAAGTCAAGAAGAAAATTAGAAAGCAACACTATTTGAAGGTACCGGTTTGGCTTTCAACAATGGAAGCACTTATTCATCCAAATATTATTAATATGGGAAATATTGTTACATATAAAGATATCTTGAATGAAAACAAGAATTAAATGAACAAGGGATTGATATGGTTTGTATTCATATGTACAAATACAGTTGAGATATGAAAAAGATTTGAAACAAGATGGGTTCTATAAAGAATTGACAGAACTGGATAAAATATTAACAGGAACAGAAGAAAAATTGTTAAAAAAAAATTATAGTTACTTATGGGTATTAAAATGGAAGAAGAACAAGTGAAAGAGACAATGATTGCACTGGCAAAAATTTTGGTTACATTATATAATTAGATAAATGGCAAAAGTTGTGGGAGAGAAATTATAAATTAACTATGTCAACTGCATACAAAGAAAACTTGTATAGGATGTTTTATACATGGCATGTTGCACCAGCAAGGTTGGCAAGGATGTTTAAAGATAAATCAGCAAAATGCTGGAAATGTCACCTGACACCAGGAACATGTTATCATATGTGGTGGCTATGTGTAGAAGCAAAAAGATATTGGACAAAAGTACATACGTGGTTGGAAAAGATGATACAACAAAACATAGATTTAAGACCTGAAATATTTTTGTTGGGGATCATATCAGAAAATTTCAGTAAAGATAAGATATATTTAATTATCCATGAAGTCACCACAGCTAGAACTGTATTTGCACAAAACTGGAAAAATGAAAAAATTCCAACAGAAGAGGATGTAATAAGGAAAATACTAGAATGTGCAGAAATGAACAAATTAACACTTGCAATTAAAGAGAAGGAACAAAATGAATATTATCAGATATGGGAATTATTTTATCAATGCTAAAGAAAAAATATGAAAGCTAGAAATAATTATTAGACTATTGAAATATAGAAAATATGTTAATAGAATTGAATACGTAAAGAAGAGAAATGTTATAGTAATAGA
>AZIM01006908.1:8600-20552 GCA_000516915.1 Ophiophagus hannah | reverse complement strand
TTTGTATACTAATATGATAAGAATATAATAAGAATAGAGAATTAATACTAAAATAATGAATATGGTTGTAAAATTTAATTGTTATGACATTTGTAACCAGACGACACACCGTTAAATGAAAGATGAATTGAATGTATGTATTGTATTTTAAATAAAATAAAAATTTTATTAAAAAAAAAAGAAATTAGGAAGAAGCTGCACAAGAGAAGGAAATACAAGAAAAAGAGGTTGAAAGAGATTGGAGGAAATAACCATAAGAGAAGGAGCAAGGGCCAAAGAATCAAGAGAGGCAAGGACGACTAGAACAGCAAATCCCATCTATAAGTAAAAACATGGAAGAAGAACCAAAATTATTGTCAATTAACATAAATGGACTGAACTCTGCAATAAAAAGGAAAATTATTTTTAGTAAACTAGAAAAATTAAAATTGGATATAATCTGTTTACAAGAAGTTCATATTAAAAAAACAACATAACAAGATACTGGAATATCCTAAAATTGGGAAGTTGTGTGCCTCGCTGGCACAACAAAGAGAGGAATAGCACTGTATATAAAAGAGACAATACACTCTAAACAAATCACTACCTCAGAATTACAGGGTTCTATGTGTGTCATGACCTTTTTTTGGGAAATGAGCCTTAAACATTTGAAAAATTGTATTGGTTACCCCATTGTACATAGATGGGAAAATTTTGGTATGTGAGCCTATCAACAAATAGTGCATGCAAGAAAAAAAAAAAAGACTCATCTTGGGGTCATACTGGAGGCTCCAAATATCAGATAGAACCTTGTCACACTAAGTTACACCATAAAAATGAGAATTATAAAGATTAATTTTTAAAAAAAGCATTGAATTCAACTTGATATTAACTCAAATTTGCTTTTGTGACCATAAAATGCTTGTAAATTACTATTTGAAGGTTCAGCATTAAATGTAAGAATGTAAATGCATGTCTTAATACCGAGAATTACTATTTAACCCCAGTTTTTCATAATGGTTTCTTCAAAATGGTGCAGTAATAGTCATTATTGACTTTAGGCATCCATTTGAGCATACTTTCTATGTCATCTTGCTTTGTTTTGGATAGTGTACTTGTAACTCTGTCTTAGGCACAGGCAATGTAACAGATGTGGCAGTTGGTGTTGGCGAAGCAGGTTTCCCACGAACGCTCCTTGTCTTCTTTTCAAAGGCACAGATGGTGACCATGGTCCAACTTTCCACAGTGAAGGTTGTTGGCTTTTTTCAGCAATCTTAGGAAAGAAACTGGTGAAAATAATTTTGCTGCTAGCCTAGCACTTTAATTATGCTATGCATATTATCCACTTCTTGAATGCAAGAGTGGCTGGTACAGAAAACTTCATTTCAATCCTTTCAATGTTTGGGTGATTCTGAAAAAAATCTGTTATTGCAAAAGACATGTGTGAGTTCCTATTTTGTGGAATGCAGCTGTCACTCCATAATGTTAGATGCACTGCATATGGTTGATCTTGCACTACATTTTCCAAAATTTGTACCATGGCACTAGCTATATCGTTTCTAGCACATCCTTCCATTAATTCCATCCAAATGGCACAGTACCCTTGTCCTGTATGTGATGTGTGAGCAGTCATATTGTACAAGTTAAGTTTATGCTTGTAAAAAAACCTGCTTCTACCAGATTTTGGCAAAGTGATGACATTCTCCATGCCAAAACATATTACCAGCCTAGTTTTGTCTCTTCTTTTTTCCTGTCTGTGATCTCTCATTAAATTCTTCTGTTGGATTTACGAATCATATTTCTTTTGCAACATCTCTTCTACCTGCCCAATTGAAGAGGCAATTTTATGTTCCTTGCAAAGGTCACAGCGATTTTTTTTTGGTATGCAGAATGCCAGGTTAAATTCATTGTTGAATACAGTTTGATAGTAAGAGAGTTTGACTCACTCATTTTCAATTAAAAGTTCCATAGTCATCTTCAGTTTCTGGAACATACTCAGATCCATTTGGTTCATATAAGTCTGAACTTGCTTCCATATCATGGAAAAGAAACATTATTTCAATATTCACGTGTCCAGAAATGGAGGCAACACTAGGTGCTGCAGGCTCCATCCTTGCTCTGTCACATGGGAGCAGCCAAGCACGACAATTGGCTGCTGCAAATAGAACCCTGTAGTTCTGAGTTTTCATGAGATAGTGTAGATAGAACCTTGTAATTTTGCTATTTGTGATGTATCTATTTAGAAATTTTATGAAGTTAGTTGTTAAAAAATTAAGTCATGGTAGATAGATTGTCACACTTAACTCATTTTTGACAAAAATGTCAGATAGAACCGTGTAATTTTGAGGTAGTGAAATGTTCATAGATGAAGAAGGAAGGATCTTGATGGTGGAGATAATGTTGAATGGCAAACAGGTAGCAATATATGCACTGAATAGTGATCAAGAAGATTTTTATGATAAATTGCATAAGAAGATAACAGAATTGGAGTATCAAAACATATGTATAGTAGGAGATTTTAATGCAATTGTGGACTCAAAACTGGACTATAAAACTAGGAAAACAAATAGGAAAATACTCCCAAAAGCCTTTTTTAAATGGTGGAAGAACTAAGCATTCAAGACATATGGAGAGAGACCTATCCTGAGAAAGAACAATATTCATTTTATTCAAATAGATACATGTCCTGGTCTAGAATAGATATGATGTGGTTAACAGCAAAGCTAAGATCCAACATACAAGAGATAAATATTGAAACAAGCATATGGGCAGATCACAATCGATTAAAGCTATATGGAAAGGACAAAAAAAGAAATTGAGATGGATAATGAATCAAACAATATTAAAAAAAAAGAATACAACACCAAATGGTAAAAAAGAAAAGAATAATGCAGAATTATTTTGAGGGATTGTATAAAGAGGAAAAGGTGAATAAAGATAACATTGAACAATACCTAAAGGAGAATAGTTTACTGAAAATAAGAGAGGAGCAGAGAGAAATATTAAATAAAGAGATAACAGCTATAGAATTGGGTAAAGCAGTGCAAAAACAGAAAAACAACAAAACTCCGGGGCCTGATGGACTTCCTGCAGAAATTTATAAATGTTTATATGAATGTTTTGAACTGGTGATATTGGAACAAGCTAAATTACCTGAATAATGGACTAAAGCATATAGTTCGTTAATCCCAAAAGAAGATATGGATCACAAACAAATTAAAAATTACAGGCCAATCTCACTATTAAATGCAGATTATAAAATTTTCACTACAATAATGGCTGAAAGGTTGAAAATAGTATTGAATGAAATCATACATCCAGATCAGAATGGTTTTCTACCTTCCAGACAGATAAAAAATAATACAAGAATGGTGTTAAATGTTTTAGAATATTATGAAGCTCATCCAGAAAAGCAGGCAGCGCTGATTTTTTTGGATGCTCAAAAAGCATTTGACAATCTTAATTGGCAGTTTTTGATTCAACAGGTGAAGGATATGGGATTTGGATCGAAATTTGGAAAAATGATAGGTACAATATACTCCAATCAAAAAGCTAGGGTGATAATAAATAGAGATAGTACTGAGAGATTCAAAATAATGAAAGGAGTGAGGCAGGGTTGTCCAATGTCACCTCTACTTTTTATCTTAACACTGGAAGTGTTTTTAAACCAGATCAGACAAAATACTGAAATAAGAGGATTGAGGATTAAAAAAGGAATATAAGGTACAGGCATTTGTGGATGATTTGGTGTTTTTTATTGAGGAACCAATAGAGACAGGGAATAATTTGATACAAGAATAGAGAGATATGGGGTGGTAGCAGGATTAAAAATTAATAAAGAAAAGACAAAAATATTAGTTAAAAACTTGACAGAAAAAAAAGAGTTAGAAAGAGAGATGGGATTGCAAATTGAAAAAAGGATTAAATATTTAGGAATCTGGTTAACGGTGAGATGTTCCTCTATAAAAGAAGACAACTATAAGAAGTTAATACAACAGATAAAGAAAGACTTAACAATTTGGGGGAAACTACATTTATCTTTACTAGGAAGGATAGCCACGATAAAAATGAATATTTTAATGAAATTATCGTATTGTTTTCAGACAATTCCTATAAAGTTAGATAAGAAATTCTTTGAGGTATTAAATAGAATAGTTACAAAATTTATATGGCTAGGCAGGAAAGCACGAATAATCTTAAAGATATTACAAAATAGTAGAAGTAGAGGTGGGCTTGGGCTCCCAAAATGGGAATTGTATTATCAGGCGGAGGTTCTAACGTGGATAAAGGAGTGGATAAATTTTAAAAATAAAATAATTTTAACAATCGAAGGTCATGATCTACAAGTAGGGTGGCATGCTTTTTTATGGGACAAAAGAAATAAGAGACATTCATATTTTCACAGACACCAGATAAGGGAAGCATTAATACAAACATGGGAAAAAATAAAAAGAAAACATTATATGAAATTACTGGGCTGTGTCTCACCTATGGAATCAACAATACGCCCAAATACAATGGATACAAAGAAAATGATGAGATACGAAGAATTATTAGATAATCAGGGGAATCTTAAAACAATCAAAGAATTAAAAGAACAGGGTATAATTGTGGATTGGTGGCCATATTTACAGATTCAGATGAGATTTAGAAAGGATTTAGAGGAACATGGAACTGAAAAGGATTTACAACAATTGGACCAAATTCTGACAGGTAAGGAAGAAAAATTTATAACGAGATTATATAGTTATTTATTAGAAGTGGAATTGGAAGAAGAGATAGTGAAGGGACCAATGATAGCTTGGGCAAGGAACATAGGTCATAATATAAAATTATAGGACTGAGAAAGAACATGGATCAAAATCTACAAATTAACGTAGTCAACAGCATATAAAGAAAATCAGTATAAAATGTTCTATAGATGGCATTTTGTGCCAGCAAGATTGGCCAAAATATATCCAAATATAAAATCAGAATGTTGGAAATGTAAACAAAAAGATGGAACATTTTTTTCACATGTGGTGGCATTGCCCAAAAACTAGAAAATATTGGATGATGATACAAAGGTGGTTACAAGAGATTACAGAACACCAAATAAAATTTAAACCTGAAATATTTTTATTGGGAATAATTAAAGGGAAATTTAGCAAACAAATCCAATAATAACAGCGGCAAAGATAGTTTTTGCACAGGCCTGGAAAATACAAAAGATACCATCCAAAGAGAAGTTGATACAAAAAATATTGGACTGTGCTGAGATGGATAAACTTACAGTGGAATTAAAAGGCAAGGACAAATCAGAATATTATGTGGTTTGAGATAGATGGTATAAATGGGTAGAACACAGAAATAAGAATTAATGTATAGGAATAAATGTAAATATATGTATTATTAATGACACAATACTGTTAACAATGTAAATAGAGATGTGCAAAGTTTAAAAACAAACAAACAAATAAATATTTTAAAAAAGAATATATTCAGTTTATGGAAAAAGAATTGGATTTTAAAAAAAGAGAACAGAAAAGAAGAAACCTCACTACAAAATTTATGGGATACTGTAAAGGCGTATATTAGAGGATTAACAATAACATATGTGGGAAAGAGAAATAAAAAGGAGAAGCAAACACAAAAATAATTAGAAGAATATAAGAGACTAGAGACTGAACAACAGAAAGACCCACAAAAAAAGAAAATTAAAAAGCAAATGGAATTTAAAAAACATAAGCTGAATTTGATGGATAAAGAGGAACTAGCACAAAAAATTAAAAGCGTTAAGCAAAACTTTTTTGAAAATGCAAACAAACCAGGAAGATGGCTGGCATACAAACTGAAAAAAGAGAAAGAAAAGAAATTGATTCACCAACTAATAGATGACGAAAGGACACTTCGCCATCAAAATGAAGATAAAATGAAAATAGTCCCAAAATACTATGAAAAACTATACGATCAAGAGACAATTTCAGAAGATAAAATAAAACAGTATCTACAAAAAGTGGAATTACTGACAATACCAGAAACAGTTAAAGCAGTTGGAGAGAATAACAATGAATAACTGAAGCAATTAATAAGACAAAAGAATGGCAAAATAACAGGAACGGATGGACTACCAGCAGAACTATATAAAGATCTGCAAGACTCTTTAAGTAACGTAATGTTGGAAGTATTTAATGACTTCTTGTTAGAGTCAAAAGTACCTAACTGTTGGATGGAATCATATATTACTCTCACACCAAAAGAAGACTCAGACTTGCAACAGATTAAAAATTATAGACCAATATTGTTATTGAATGTGGACTATAAAATATTTGCATCAATTATAGCAGAAAGACTAGAGGGATTTTAAACTCAGTTTATATACTCAGATCAAAATGGCTTTTTATCTAAGAGACAAATTAAAGATAACATGAGAATAATTTTGAATACACTGGAGTATTATGGAGCACACCCAGAGAAACAAATGGCGTTGATCTTTTTAGATGCACAGAAGGCGTTTGACAATGTGAATTGGCAGTTTATGTTGGCACAGTTAAAAGAGATGGATTTTGGGGAGTTATTTATTAAAATGATTAAGGCAATATATTATAAACAAACCACAAAAGTGATGGTAAATGGAGATATGACTGAAAAGGTTAATATTAAGAAGGGTACAAGACAAGGATGTCCCTTGTCGCCATTACTATTTGTATTGACTTTGGAAGTATTGAATAGAAATATTAGACAAGATAGACAGATAAAAGGAATGGAAATTAAAAAGGAAGAGTACAAGTTACAGGTATTTGCAGATGATTTAGTTTTTATTTTAGAAGACCCACAAGAAATAGGGTTTAAACTAATGGAAAAAATAACATATGGGGAAGTGGCAGGACTGAAAATAAACAGAGATAAAACCAAGATTTTAGTTAAGAATATCACAGATAAGCAAAAAAAAAAGTTCATGAAGGGATTAGATATTCAAGTAACCAAGAAAGTAAAGTACTTGGGGATTCAATTAACAGTAAGATGTGTAACAATTAAAGAAGATAATTATTACAAATTGTTACAATAAATTAAGATAGTGTCAGCCTTCAAGATTCCTTCTTCTGCTTCTCTTTCCAGCTGCCATAGTAATGGGGAGAGGGAGGATAAATTGGGCTATCTGGCGGGGGGAAGAGTGCTGAAGACTTGAGAGGGTGAACTGTAAAACTTGGGAAAACTTTCTTGTCTATGCTTACTTGCTTACTGCGCAGCCACAGCATCTTATCTATCCAGGCCAAGGTCAATGGCCAGATGTCTGAAACACCACCTGAAGATGCCCCACATGACATTATGCACATCTCAGATTGGATGACCAATTTTAACTGTTGGGGGTGGGAACATTGGCATAACTTTCTATATGTGATTTTCGTGCCTATTGCCTCAGATCTTGTATTCCTCTGATGCTACCATATGTCAGGGGTGCTGAGCCCCAGTACCAACCTGCTCATTGGGTGGTGCGAAGACTCAGCAAAGATAGAGGAGAAAGAGGAAATCACAGAAGGAGTTGTGGGGACAGATACTGGGGAGCTGATCGAGACCCGGGATTCTCCTTCTGAAGACGTGGTGTGAAACATTGAAGCTGCAGAAACGGCATGAAGGATTGGCACTTGGCCCAGTCTGATCCAACTCCAGAGATGGGACCAGAGGAGAGGCCGCCTGAATATCATTCCGACTCTAGCTCAGTGAAACCAGCCCACGATCCGGAGTGGAGAGATGTTAGAGCCCTGGGTCTGACTGCTCCAGGGACTGGAACCTGTTGCCTCCATCTTGGAGCCAATCATTGACAGGTCTCCCGGAACATTATGAGTGACTCGAATTGGGAGGTTATGTTCAGAGGTCGCAACCTTTTCAACTGAGATAGTGTTTAATGTAACACAAATTCACTTTTCCAGATCCAGGACTTGGCAGTGGAGCTAGCATTGTGTTGGCCTCTTTCTTCTCAGCCAGAGATGACAGAGTAATCAGTTTGGGACAGCAGGGCCAAGCCATAGGTGGGAGACAGCAGATGCAGCCAACGTTTGGAATGCTGCAACCTCCAGCTGCTCCAACTCATCAACTTGCCTTCATGCTACCCCCGCGGAGTGTATTCCCCCTGGCTAGGGCTTCTATCCCAGTCATGGGTGGGTTCAGTGCCACTGGATGCCACTATCATTTCCTGGACCATCATGGGCTCAGTTTGCCCCAATGGCCCAGTGGAGTCTGATCTAGCCATCGGTTGTAGCACACACACACACACCGTTGCAACTCAACAACCAATGCAACTGCAGGTCCCTGCCCTACCGCAAGCTGTGATCCAGCCACCAGTGGCAGTGCCACAACAGATTCATGCTCAGCCACCACCTGTGGTCCCACTGCCCATTGCAGCGCAGCAATAAGTCCCTGCCCTGCTGCCCATTGCAGCACAGCAGCAGTTCCTTGCCCCACTGCCCACAGCAGAGTACCAGCAGGTTCCTGCCCCGCAGCCAGCCATCATGGCTGTTCTGCCAGCTGGTCAGACTGCACCCCCAGCGAGGCCACTGCTACCGTGATTTAGAGTAATGTTTGATGGAAACCTGCAGAACTGGTGTCAGGATTCTGGGAGTTACCCCAATTAAATCATGAGTCTCAAGCCTTATTTCCTCAGCAGAGTCTGGGCTGACATAGATCAATTTGGAGAACAATATGAAATGGATCACGATCTAGTTTCGGCTATTTCAGAAGGCATGAATGAAGGGGATGCTTCTGACTGGATAGCCCAGCTACACAATGAAGGGGGCTGCAGAACTAAATGACAGTGATGGATTCGTCGAGCTGCTCTGAGCCAGATTCGAAGACCCTGACCGAGTCAATGAGAATGAAGCCACAATAAAAGTGATGAAACGGAGGGTGGGGCTGATGTCATGGTGACATGACGGACTTTCTGGGCGCTCTCAGGGGGTCATCAACATCCTGGCTGCTGGGTGATCCAGCTGGACCCAAATTGTCCTAGAGGGACAATAATCAAAGGAAGCACACTCTGTTCATCCCAGGGAGACTGCACACTTCCTGGTGGATCCAGAGAAGCCTTTTAACCGACGGCAGAGGAAAGCAGCCATTGCGAGCCTCTACGAGGCTAGGAGAGCTACTGAAAGCAAAAAGAGTTTGAAAGGTGTGATCATGATGGGTGAGCAATATTATTGAATTTCTAACTAGTGGAGAAAGAGCCCCCCCTAGGGAACAGTGGAGTGAAAAGAGAGACCCAAAGATAGAGATAGAAGTGGGTTTTTTTTCCACCTCTGGAAGAAAAGTGGTGAGGAGGTTTGTTTTTTTAAAATTTAAATTTAAAAATAAACTTTATTAAAGATTAAAAAAATATACAATACATAATACAACATGTTTTGTTAAAAATGAAACCAATGAGAAAGAGAAAACCAATAAACACGAAACATATATATTTCTAATTATTTAGACGGTGTGTTCTTATCACAAAAATTTTTCTAATATTCATTTCCTATTTCTGGTAAATACTCTTAATCTAACCCTTTATCGTTTCCTTTCCTTATCTATTTATTCACTGGTTTTTATCCTTAATCCAATTGTACCAGTTTTCCCAAACTGTACAATATTTTGAGTCTGCCTCGTATTTTAATTTTTGGGTAAGTATGTCCATTTTGGCACAGTTGTAGACCTTCTGAATTATCAGATTGTTTGTTGGCATCTGATCACCCTTCCAACATTGTGCAAAAGCTATTCTTGCTGCGGTTATTATGTATAGAATTAAGTATTTCATTTCTTTTACGTACTCACCTTTTATCATTCCCAATAGAAAAATTTCAGCCTTGAGATCTAATTGAATATTTGTAATTTCTTTTATCCAAATTCTTATTTTTTACTTTTTGGGCAAAGCCACCAAGCGTGGAAGAAGGTACCCCTCTTTCGCTTACATTTCCAACAAAGTGGACTTAGGTTTGGGTACATATTAGCCAACCTTGAGGGTGCCAGATACCACTGATAGCTCATTTTATATTGATTTTCTTTATAGACAGCCGATTTCATTACTTTATAATTTTGCTTCCAGATTCTTTCCCAGTCTTCTAGATTGATATTATGTCCTACATTCCTTGCCCATGCAATCATTGGGCCCTTAACTATTTCTTCTGCCAATTCAAATTCTAGTAGGTAGTTATACATTTTGGAGATTATTTTTTCGTCTGTTTCCTCTAATATTTTGTCTAACTGATTCAGCTTTACCTCTATTCCAAATTCTTCTACATCTTTTTTATACCTTGTTTTAAGCTGTAAATATGGCTACCACTCTATCTTCATCCCTTGCTTTCTGAGTTCTTGATTTCTCTTTAGTATTCCTTGGGAGTCTAAAACATCATGGTATTTGATCCTTCTTCCAATTTCTAGTGCATTGGGGTGTATCAGTGCCATGATGGATACCCACCGTGGAATTTTCATATAATGTCTATGCTTAATCTCTTTCCAAATCCTCATTAATGAATTATGAATTGTGTGTCTATTAAAATAGGAATATGTCTTGTTTCCAGGGTTCCACATGAAGGCATGCCACCCCGCCTGCAAATCATGCCCTTTTAGAGTTAATATTCTTTAATTTATTCAAATTGGCCCACTCTTTAATCCACGTTAAGGCTGCCGCTTTGTAATGTAGCTCCCAGGTAGGAAGTCCAAATCCACCTCTGCATCTATTATCTTGTAATGCACTCAATTTTATCCTCACCCTTTTTCCTGTCCAGACAAATTTCATAGTCATTTTATTTAATTCACTAAAAAAAAATTGTCCAATTTTATAGGGATCGTTTGAAAGAGAAATAATAGTCTTGGTAAGATGTTCATTTTGATGGTCGCAATTTCCCCTATAATAGATAACTGTATCTTCCTCCATTTTTCTAAGTCTCTTTTTATTTCTTGTACTAATTTTACATAATTATCCTCTTTTATTGTTGAACATCTTGCTGTGAGCTAAATTCCCAAGTATTTGATTTTTTTAACAATTTGTAAACCCATTACTTCTACTAGTTTCTTTTTTTGACTCTCTGTTAGATTTTTTTGTTATCATTTTGGTTTTATTTTTATTAATTGTTAGGCCTGCCACTTCTCCGTATCTCTCTATCTCTTTAATTAAATTTGGTCCTGTTTTTATTGGTTCTTCTGCAAAGAATACAAGGTTGTCTGCAAAAGCTTGGACCTTGTATTCTTTTTGTTTAATTCTTAATCCTTTTATTTCCGAATTCGATCTAATTCTCCTCAGCAAAATTTCTAGTGTCGTGATAAAGAGCAGAGGTGAAAGTGGACATCCCTGCCTGTCTCCTTTTCCTATCTCAAATGAATTTGTTAATTAAAATAAAAATTTCTCTGTTAATTATTATGCGTGCTTTTTGATTTGAGTATATTGACCCTAACATTTTTTCAAATTTGTCCCCAAATTTCATCTCCTTTATTTGCCGAATCATAAATTGCCAATTTACTTTTTCGAAGGCATTATGAGCATCCAGAAAAACTAATGCAATTTGTTTTTCTGGATGTGCCTCCGAAACATCTAATACTGTCCTTGTATTATTTTTTATTTGTCTTGTTGGTAGGAAACCGTTTTGATCGGGGTGTATGTTTTTACTGAATATTTTTTTCATTCTATCAGCCATTATGTTCATGAATATTTTATAATTGGAGTTCAATAAAGAAATTGGTCTATAGTTTTTTATATAAGTGGTATCTGCACCCTATTTCAGTATTAGTATAATATACATTTCTCTCCACGACATTGATAGCCTTGCCCCTGTAAGTACTTTGTTATAGATTTCTAAAAGTATTGGATCAAATATTTCACCTAGTGTTTTATATATTTCTACTGGTAACCCATCTGTTCAGGGGGTTTTGTTATTTTTTTGTTTGCTGGTTGCCTCTTTTAGTTCCTCCTTAGTAATCTCTTCATTTAATCTTTCCCTTGCTTATAAAGTTCCCTAAAATATTCCA
>AZIM01006896.1:405-24302 GCA_000516915.1 Ophiophagus hannah | reverse complement strand
TGTACCTTGTTTTGGACTGAATTTTCTACACTCAAAGGCTGTTCCTGGGAGAGTTTTTCTCCAGCCTGAAGGTAACCTGGACATTGGGGGCAAAGTTGGAGCTAATAAAGGGACTCTTATTGCTTATCTGACTGTGCTGCTTTTGTGCCATGCGCCTTTAGGTCATCACAAATATATTATGCAGGTTTCATTGTTGTAAAGCTGAAATGGTGTAATGGGGAAGCCATGTTCATCTTTTGCATAAAAGGATGAAGTTTGTGTTTCCAGCCTGGAATCAGAGATTCCTCTCTGGGAGTCATTGAGGCCACTTGGAGGTTTATCTGTGCCTTTAGGGTCACTTGAATAGTGCAAATAGGTGTGGAATCTTCTTGGGACAGCAGAAAGGAGTGTGTTGTAGATAGGAGTTGGGTGGTGTCGTATCCCTCACACGCACATACACCCCATTGCGAGGGGCCTGTTTAAGTTGATCATAGATGTTGAGAAAGTTATGTTGAGACTCTGGAAAGAGTGCAGAGAAGAGCAACCAGGATGATTCGGGGCCTGGAAACTAAAACGTATGACGAACAGTTACAGGAACTGGGCCTGGCTAGTCTAGTGAAGAGAAGGACCGGGGAGACAGGAGAGCAGTCTTCCAATATTTATCGAACGTGTAGCCACTTTATTGAACACGTAGCCGCTCTTCCTACCAAGCGCCTGAAGTGGTCCCGGGAGAAGGATGAAGCCCTGTGTCGGCATTCTGACCATCTCTGGAAGACTGGGATGCTTAAGAAAGAACTTTATACACTTCTGCTCCCGCACTTCCCTGGTCGTTCGCAGGAAGCCGTCAAGAAGTGCCTCCAGACCATCAAGTGGGTCCCACCATCTGACCCTGCACATGTTTGCCATCCTCCGCCAGAGGTGGGCACTGAGACTATCCCTGTTTCTGGACCAGACCTGCCAGCACCGCCATCTGCCTCTACATCAACATCTGGCTCTGATCCAGCAGCTACCTGGATGACCACTCTCCTGGAAGTGGCAGCTCCGAATCTGAGAGAAGCCAAGATGGGGGCTGATGAATTGAGTGAGATTGCCCGAGATCTACTATCTGGTGAGATTAGCCAGTCACGGGGCAGAGCCCTCCTTCAAGATCATGCCCAACGCTGGTTTCCCATGCATGGAGACCATCGAAGCCCCGTCCGACAGACACGACTTGTCACTGAAGCAAATGTTCCATCTGTAGAGCCAATTATGCTAGCATTCAATGGCTCTACAAGCTCCGAAGGCAAGATGCGGCATCCTCTGTTTTCTCCGGGCAATGGAACAACGTGTATTGTGGATCCCGACCGCTACCGCTGGAGATGGAGAATTACTGGTCAACAGTATTCAAGACTCCAAGCGCAATTGACAATAGGGCAGCAGCCACACCAATGCCTGTTTATTGGTTGCTCCTGTACAGAGTTACTCCGTCTGAGGTCACTGCCGCACTTAAGAGCATGACATCTAGCGCTCCAGGCTTGGATCCCATTCCTGCCGCCTATCTCTTGACCTGGCACCAACCATCTCTAGCGGCTTACTGCAACTTGCTGCTAGCTGCTGGGGGCCTGCCAGAACATCTAGCCTGTTTGAGGGTGACCTTCCTGCCTAAGACAGACGATCCATCAGCTCCAGGAGATTACTGCCGTATCTTGATTGCCTCTACCATTCTCCGTGCCTTTCATAAGAACCTGGCATGGCGTCTCCGCGATACCCTTCAATTTTTGCTCTTTCAACATGGGTTTCTCCAGCAGGATGGCTGCCTTGAGGCAATGACCCTTCTGCACACCATTCTCTGAAGGGTCCATACGAAGCGTGAGCCTTGTGCGATGCTGTTTCTGGACATTGCCAAGGCTTTTGACACTGTATCCCATCACATGCTGTTTTGTGTCACTGTAGCTGCTGGTCTACCACCTCCCTTGGTGTCGTACCTTCAGTACCTTTACAAGCGGTCCACGGTCCAACTTGCAGGAACCACTACTACTTGTGGTCGGGGCATCTGGCAAGGTGATCCTCTGTCTCTGCTTCTTTTCATCATGGTCGTCGAGGACATCATCACAGCTTCTCTGCCCAGCATTGGGTATGACCTTGACGGCCATCAGATTAGCAGTATCGCTTACGCTGATGACCTGGTTCTGTTTGCGGAGATGTCCCCTCGGCTTCAAGAAAAGCTACATCTTTTATCCAAAGCCCTTACTCAAGCCAGAATGGCGTTAAATGCCAAGAAGTCCCTGGGCCTCACCATCACCAGGGATGGAAAGAGAAAGTGCGTGGCCGTGTTACCAACCACCTACGAGTGCGAGGGTGGCAGCATCAACCCTCTTGGGCCAGGGGATTTGGTTCACTATCTGGGCCTTCAGTTTAACTGAAAGGGCCACGTGATCCCCAAGCACACCGGCAAATTGGACTCTCTGCTTCAGGAGCTCTTGCAGGTGCTGCTAAAGCCGCAACAGCGGATGTTGTTAGTACGAACATTCTTGGTGCCCAAATTCATCCATGAGCTCATACTGGGTCATGCGCACAGGAACACTCTGAGAAAACTGGACTGTCTGATCCGTGCGGCGATGAGGCGCTGGCTGCAATTGCCCAAAGATACCCCCTTGGGCTACTTCCATGCTCACATGAAAGATGGAGGCCTGGGGGTGCCTTGGTTTTCTACTTCTATCCCGTTGCTCCAGGCGTCGTGACTCGAGAAGATAGCATCCCATCCCACCATGCTGTTTCAGATTGTTCAGCTCCAGGATGCATTTGGTCTTCTGCAGCACTGGATGAACCAGCTGTGCACAGTTAATGCTGCTGCTGTAACAACGAAGGCTGAGGCACAGGAGGAGTGGAAGACTGCGCTCCTGACATCCTTCGATGGTCAGGAGCTNTGGTCAGGAGCTGGGGGTCCCCAGGATCAACGCAGCCAGCCACAATTGGCTATTACACCCCTCCCGAGTGTTCCCCTGCCTGTATCTAAGGGGGATCCAGTTGAGGTGCGGCGTGCTCCCTATGAGATCAAGGAGTACACGGGATGCTGATCGCCAGACCACTGACAAGACTTGTAGGGGAGCCTGCCGGGCCCCGGAGACAATCTTCCACGTCCTGCAAGTTTGTGAGGTGACGCATGATGCTCGATGTGCATGGCACAACCGTGTCATGCAGTGCCTGGATCAATTCCTGCGATGGCAAGGCCTCCATCTGAGTTTTGAGCCCATCATAACATCTGGCACTTCATTCATTAAACCGGATTTACTTGTGGAGGTGATGAACTGGCTCTGGGTCCTGGATGTCTCCATAGTGTCTGGTTACCAAATGTGGGAGACCTGGGACATCAAGGTCTCCAAATACGGACAGCCTGACCGCGTCACCGATATTCACCATTGGGCCGCTGTTTCCCCTTCTGTCTCAGTGTACCACCTCCCTGTCATCGTATCTAACCGGGGACTGCTTTACGAACCATCTGGCACTGGGCTACGGACTTTGGGCTTGAGCCGCAGGGACTGCATGGACATTGGTCTGCTAACTACCGCAGGCTCGCTCAAATGTTACGATGTTTACATGTGTTGAACCGGGAAAAGTTGAGTCTGGATCTTGGGTGACATGTGATTAATGACACTGCCATAAGCGGCGACTCCACTAGTGTGACCATCTTTAGCGAATTTTTGCTCTCAGAGGGGTTCGCCCCTCTGATAATTTATAATAAAAATGAGGGGCTGCCCCAGAGAGGAGGAGGGGGTCAAGCTATTCTCCAAGGCAACCAAAGGCCAGACAAGGAATAATGGATGGAAACGGAACAAGGAGATTCAATCTGGAAATAAGGAGAAACTTTCTGACAGGGAGAGCAACCCATGGAACAGAACTTGTCTTCGGAAGTTGTGGGAGCTCCATCACTGGAGAAGAATTGGACAGCCGTTGGCCAGAAATGGTGTAGGGTCTCCTGCTTGGGCAGGGGGTTGGACTAGGTGACCTCCAAGGTCCCTTCCAAGTCTGATTATCTGTAAGCTAGATGGACTCCTTTACCCCTCTTTCAAACCAGCTTTCAACCTCTCTGTCCAGAATGTCGATGTTGCTATCTTCCAAAGATTTCCAGATTAATTTATGTTTCTAGGCTTAATCTGCACATCACCTGTCATAATCTTCTGAAAGCCATTGGCGTTGGTGAACTCTATTTACAAAAAAAGGCACCCAAGTTTCATTTCAAAAGTGTGCGCAACA
This sequence comes from Ophiophagus hannah, assembly GCA_000516915.1. Taxonomy (NCBI): domain Eukaryota; kingdom Metazoa; phylum Chordata; class Lepidosauria; order Squamata; family Elapidae; genus Ophiophagus; species Ophiophagus hannah. Next base: position 20,090 of record AZIM01006896.1, on the reverse strand, counting down.
ATGAACACCAACTTCTAAAATGTATACACTTTTGTTAAAATTGGAAACAGAAGAGAAACTAGTTAAAAATTGTAGGATAAGCCGGGCCAACAAAGAAAAAAAAAAGAGATTCAAGATAACATGCCAATCGATCAATGGGAAAATGTGTGGATAAAGAGGGGTGAAGCCAAGATGACAGAGAGGCAGCATCTATGTGAAGGCCTCCTCCGAAGGAGTAACTTTTATTGTCGCACTTTTAATCTAGACTACAAACTCACAATCAGCTGAAAGTTAACAATTACCTAATGGGTAGACAGCCAACCCTTATTTCTTCTCCTGGAAATCCCCTCCCTGGAATATGATGCTTTAGAGTCAGATTTGCAAGCAGAAGTCAAAAGTCAACCTTTCATACGTCCATGGAGATTCTCAATCATCTCTAGAGAGATCCCACCAGCCGTCGGATCTTTAATTTAATTAAAGGCTCTTTAATTTCCTGCAACAACTACTGAAGGACAAAGCCATTGACAAGCCACAATACTTTCGGCTTTACTCTGGGGAAGCCACTCCATGCATATATGGAAGCTCCAAAATTCACAAAGAGGGAACTGCCCTCAGACTAATTGTCAGCAGTACCAACTCCATCACCGAAAACATTGCAAAACATCTAACCACCTTATTATTAGTGACTCTGGTCGGCAACACCAGCCATCGCGTCAACAATCCCCAGGATTTTGTCAGCAAGGTTTGGAAACTAAAACTGAATCCAGATGAGACGATGGTTTCTTACGATGTGAGAATGATCTTCCCCTGGATTCCAACAACTGAAGCTCTCACAGTAGTGAAGCAACGACTGCTACAAGACAGCTGCCAGCCCTGGTTGGACTTCCTTGTGGTTTATTATCCAATGTTTGTAGCGGGAACCTGACAGGTAGCGGAAGCTGACCGCCGTTTCAATTTTACGCTGCATTACATCCCTAGTGAGAAAAACTTCCTAGCAGATGCCTTGTCCAGAAAGCCACAATATGCGGGAGGTCAGGAAGAAGTATTCCAGGCCACAATGCCTACCCTGGACTCACAGACACCACAGAGGCCACCAGAAGCATCACGCGAAAGGGCTCAATTAGTGGCATTGCCCCAAGATATTGTGGGAGCATTGCAAGATGACCCGTAGTTTCGGGAGAACCATGTTTCGGGAATCACAACGAGGGATGGCCTGGCGTGGAAGGGATCAAAAATATATATGTCCCTAATTCTCTCCTGCCTCAATGTATTACAACGTTGTTGTGACGCATGTTCAGCTGGCCACTTTGGGTTTGTAAAAACTTTGCATTTGACCAATCGACAATTTTGGTGGCCAAAGATGAAAAAAGACCTGGAAAATTATACATAAAGCTGTGTTGTCTGTGAGACCATGAAAAAGAGGCCAGGGAGACTAACCCTAACCCTAACCCTAACCCTAACACAAACACCCCAAGCCAAAGGGGAAAGGAAACTACTGGACTGGACACGTGGACTTCATTGGCCTGGAAGACTTGAAGCTGCAGAAAACAACCGTCTCTCTTATTCTGTTTCTCCCAATTGTTAGTGTATGTTGTTATTTTTAAAAATGTGTACACTTTGTAAAATATGATTTATGATTGTAGGCTGCCCAGAGTTACCCTGAGGTTAGATGGGCAGCTAATAAATTTTATAAATAAATATGTGAAAATAAATAACATACAACAACATTTTGAAGAGTTTCTGGTCAAGCATGGAGTGGCCTGATGGAAAACCCACTTCATTTTTCCCATGAATATATGCTGACTGTATAAGTTGTGAAGTTGGGATGCCATGGGGAGAATCATCACTGGATAATGTTAGAAAATATATTATTTTGGCCTTCTTCCCACTGAAACAACCTTTGAGTAAATGGAATGGTGTATACAATTTGTTTACTGAATGCTATTCAAAGCCTGTAACTACAGGCAGACCAAAGTAATAACTTGATTTTGGGGAATAAGTTCATGAAATAAGAGACTCTGACAAAATCTAATATCTGGCCTTAATGGAACCATGGAACAAAGCTCTCAACCTCCATGCAGCTGTTAAAATGGACTCCAGATGTTGGGATTCTGATGTCCACCTAGCGACACATCAGAACTTCAAATCATGCTCTAAATGCCAAGAGGTTATAGGGAGATATGTATAACTATGGGAAAGATTTATATTGCGGGAACAATTTTAATAATTGTAGAAAGAACTTCAATTCAGATTTGATTTATTGCTACACTTATTTATTGCTACTGCCTCTGATCCTCCTTTTGATCAATAAGGTGACCTGCGAGTAACCAAAACTAGAAAACTATGTTGCATGCAAAGGCATTACAGTGTTGCAAAGATCACTAAACTACCATCTCTACTGATAATTAATCAGCAGGCTAAACTAATTAACTTGTGCAAATAACAGCAGGAAAGAAAAATCCTTTCAGATTTTCCAGAGTTTCTTTGTTACAGAGTTGGTGCTGAAAGTGAGCACATAGGCACATGCCAAAGAAAAGATCTATAAATGCAATAAAAACCCAATGTTTCACCACCAGAGCTGCACGTCCATCAAATTAAACATTACAAAGGGCACATTCACACAGAAACTCCCAAGTGACCCCCTTTCCTATAAATATTACCATCCTCTGTATCTCCAATTGTAGCTACCTCCAGTGCTGTTTCCACTCTCTCAAATAAACCTCTTCCACTTCAAGCAACATGGCCAGTGTCATTCTTACCCAGTCCCAGCTCGGACCAGGCCAGGACTTTTTGAACATTATACTTATGCACAATTCATGCACTTTATACAATGGCATGCAGAAATGCAACATGTTAAAAAAAAAATGCCTGAGTGAAACTTCTCCAAGATTTCAAGAACTCTCTAAATTGCTCTTACAACCCATGTTTCTAATCACAGTAGCAGAAACAATAATTCAATTTCTCGAACTTTATAAAACTTGAAACAAGACACTGGAGTTGGAAACAAAAGTGTTTGTGAATAAGTTTTGTAAATATCGTAAGATGTTGCATGATAAATAGGTAACCTTTGTAGGTCTTGTTTGCAAAACTAAAATCTAGACTCTCAATCCCAGTACTGTTATTTTACACATATTAAGTCTGAACTGATTGTCCTCCCTTTCCTTTGGGGGCATCAGGGTGGCTGCAGGGTGGGGGGATCCTGGACAGCTCTGAAGTGGACAGAAGAAACCCCAAAAGTCTTGAAGAAGGAAAGAAAGTGAACAGAAAAAATAGCTCCTTTCAAAAAGCAGAGACATCCTGGCATGATAAGGGCTTTAGCAGATGCTGGGTTGGGTAACAGCTCTGGGGCAGGAGCACCTGCCCTATAGAACAGCTCCTCCTAGAGATCCAGGAGAGCCCCTCCCATGGGCCCATGAAGATCTAGCATTTCCCTCTGATACAGAATTGAGTGAAGCCCAGTAGATGTGCAGCAGCTGTACAATTGTTTGGGCACCAGGTCAGAGTATGTTGGTTTTGAACTTGGGGGTCCAAGACAGAATTACTTGCATTATTAAATATTGTCATGCCCCTGTCAGAATCTGACTCAGAGGAGAAAGCTGAACAGCTGACAGGGAGTGGGAATGTGGCTCCATTGGCTGTGGAAGAAACTGGGGAAGGGCAGAGTCTGGCTGGGCAGAGCAGAGGAGAGGTAAAGCAAGGGAGAGGNCTGTTAAAATGGACTCCAGATGTTGGGATTTTGATGTCCACCTAGCAACACATGACAAACTTCAAATAATGATCTAAATGCCAAAAAGGTTATAGGGAGATATGTATAATTATGACAAAGATTTCTATTGCAGAAAGAATTTTAAGATTTTAAATTTTTTTTCTTCTTTTGTTTTGAGATGAGGGCAAATGGACATTTCATTATGGTCCTAAACTAAAGAGTCGAAAGGAAGCATTCTTTATATCCTTGGAAGAAGAAACTTCCTTTTACGTATTTGTGTTTTTCTTTCTATTTTTCATTGTTCTATCCCTGTTCTCTCTTTACCCTTTATTGAGGGGACCCTTCCCCAAATGGCACAAGGAGGATGGGAGCAGGCTGGCTACAGAGGGGACCTATCACTCAGCAAAGCAGAACTTTCTTCCCTTTCTTCAAAGACAGCGACCAACGATGGAAGGACCCATCAGGCACAGCCTATCAGCAAACAAGTACTTCAGGATGATGCCAAAGGACACCCCTCCCACAAGCCAAAGGGGAAAGGAAACTACTGGACTGGACACGTGGACCTCAATGGCCTGGAAGCAATATTATTTTGGCCTCCTTCCTACTGAAAGAACCTTTGAGTAAATGGAATGGTGTGTACAATTTGTAGACTCATTCTGTTTACTGTAGCTATTTCAAAGCCTGTAACTACAGGCAGACCAAAGTAATAATTTGACTTTTGGGGAATAAGTTCATGGAATAAGAGACTCTGACAAAATCTAATATCTGGCCTTAATGGAACCATGGAACAAAGCTCTCAACCTCCATGCAGCTGTTAAAATGGACTCCAGATGTTGGGATTCTGATGTCCATGTTGTAGCACATCTACACTCACAAATTTCAGATCAAATTATGAGAAATATATATAATTATGACAAAGACAATTCTATCCCAATGCACAGGCTTGTGCAAATGTTATGCAGAAATGTTTAAGAACGACTGGACCTTTTATTCTACAACATGGTTTTTAGACAGTCTGAAAAAGTGAGTAGCAAAAACTAAGAATTTAGCAATAGTTTACCAAGTCCAGCCAGAGAAAGACAATTCTTGCCATTCCTAGAAAGGATATTTAAAAGCTTTCAAACCTTTACCAACAACCCATGGGAAGAGACAAACACTTTATGTGATAGACACAGCAAACCCAAAGAACCCATTAAAAACTTTATCTGTCCATCACCAATCATGAACATGGCCAGGTTTCCTCAGGGCCATTCCCTTGGAGCACTGGCTACTCAACGAAGACTTTGATCTTGGATGCAACACAAGTGGTGGACGCCCCCCCCCCCCCCTACCCAGACAACTGGAGCAAGCCACTCAGTTCCATCTCAGAACAAGACTGTTGTCAGGTACCAACTTATGCTTGCTTGCGCTGCTGCTATGCAGTGACTGTTGTGGCCCACCAGCGGCCAGCAGAGCTGGTGGCAGACTCAGATAGTGAGGAGGTGGGGAGGAACCTGGGCCAGTCCTGGAGTCTGGGGAAGGGTCTGATGAGGGCTCTGCATCGGAGGCAGAGATGGGGCCAGGGCCGTCTGACAGTTATCAGCTGCCTTCGGAGTCAGAGTTCAGTGGGGAAGAAGAACAGCTAGCGCCTGTTCCTGATGTACACATGCGCAGAGCTGCCAGGAGAAGGGAACAGCTAAGGAACCAGGGTTGACTTGGGAGTAAAGGCTCAAGTGGACAGTGAATGGCCCCTCCCAGAGGGAATAAAGAGGAGCGAAAGGGGAGTGGGGTTTGCGGGAGACAATTAGTTCAATTCATTCGGGTGAAGATCTGTTCCTGACTCCTTGCCAAGTATTTTCTGGTTCAGCATGGTGCTTGGAAGCTACCAGCCTGGCAACTCTCCAAGCCTGATAAGGGTCTGTGATTGTAAATCACTTTTGAAAGACTGTTTGCTGGGATTTTGCTGGATGTGAATGAGATGAATTCACATTAGCCTAAATAAAAGGGGTTTTGTCTGGAGGAGGAGTCTGCTTTGTGATTTTATGAAGCCTTGGTCAGAACAGTGACAGTCTGCCATGAACTCTGGGGAGGAGGAAGGAAGAGAGGCATGCTTGGGAAAATGAAAGTACGTGCTGTATCTCCTTGAAACTGCTGCTTCAAGGTCATCCTGTTGGAAGGAGGAGGGAGCTGCATACCAAACTACGCTTGGACTACCTGTTAGGGAAACATCTTGCCTGCTGAAGCTGATTGGTTACACTGGGGGAGGGGGCAATGAGAGACAGTTAAGGGAGGGAAAAGTAGAACTTGAGGATTTTGGCCCATGATTCTCAGTTCTGGCTTTGCAATACTGCAATCTATTTGATCTCTAATAAACCAGGCCTGTCTCAACCAATGGAGACGAGGATCACTTTTCTTTAGAAGTGGCAGATCTAACAGCTATTGTCTCATTGATTAAGCCATGCTCAACAAAACACAGAGTCAAGCGATCCACATGCCTGGGAATAATTGGCCTACTCAGCAGTTGAAACACGTAGTCAGCGAGCAAACCTCCAAGTCCCAAGCCCCAAACTGGTAGAGTCTTTCATCTCTTTCCCAGCAGGGGCCTTTATGCCACCCCCAACCAGTCCATCCCCCAAATGTCCTAGTTTCCAACATGAGTTCCATCACATCCAATAGAACTGGACTTCCCTCCCAAAGCTTTGGGAGAGAAATTGGAAACTGACAATGGTCACATGTTATAAGGAAATTCTCTATAAAATGCTTCTGTGGGTGGCATCTGCCCTAGATCAGATTAGCTGAAATGTTTAAAAATATGTCCCCAACCTGTTGGAAATGTAAACAGTCACCTGGTACATATTATCACATGTGGTGGACCTGTATAAAGGCAAGGAAATTTTGGACTCAAATACATACGTGGCTGGTAAAAATGACCAAACAACATATAGATCTTAAGCCAGAATTGTTTTTACTAGGTATCACGCCAGAGGGCTATGACAAAAGGACAATATGTTTAATATTACATGTTTTGACTGCAGCAAGAATTGTATATGCACATCAGCGGAAGAACGAAAACATCCTGTCAGAGGATGAGACGATAAGGAAGACAGTGTTGTGGTCCACCGGCAGCCTGCAGAGACAGCAGCAGAATCGGACAGTGTGGAAGAACATGGGCCAGTCCAGAAGTCTGGGGAGGACTCGGACATTGGTCCTGCATCCGACACAGAGATGGGGCCAGGGCCATCTGGGAGTTATGTGGTGACTCCGGAGCCTCCAGAATCTGACAGCAGCGAGGCAGAGGAACAGTGGGAGCCTGTTCCCACTGTGCGCTTGCACAGACCTGCCAGAAGGCAAGATTATTCAGAGTTTTTTTTTTTAAACCACAATTTTCCAAACAGTTCAGCCCATTTTAGACCACCGCTTCAGGCGTCTTTGGGAGGGAGTAATTGCCAAGCCGGGGAGGGGATTTGTGACTCCCCTCTACCCAGCTGATGGTCTCCCCTTCTTCTGCAACCCCTATGAGGTGGCTTCTTCCCCAAATCCAAAGGATTGGGGCTCTCCGACGCCGAAGCACGAACCAAAGCCGCGCACGATCGCGGTCAGTGCTCCATCTTCGGGGAGGCTCAAAACAGGAAGTCACTTCCATGGGACTATTTATAACTGGTTGAGACTCATTACGGGTTGTGAATGACAATAATTCACAGCTGTTGAACTAAAATAAAAGGGTTTTGGATTTAATGTGTGTTTGTTGGTGTCTCAGGAAGCCTTGGCCAGAACAGATACTAGACTGTGCGGAAATGGACAGATTAACATTAAAAATAAAAGATGAAGGAGATAAGAATACTATTCAACATGGTACAGGTTCTATCAATGGTTAGAGACACTAGGTAGAAGTTGGAAGGCGAAAGAATCAGGTTAGGGGACATGGAAAGAGATACTATTTGTAATATTGACAGTGGAATGTAAATATTAGAATGATAGGTGAATCAACATATTAGAATATGTCATATTAGAATATGATGGTCAGAAACTTATTGTACAACACTAGCACTGTTTAAAAGAGTATATATATGTTATTTTGTTTTTACTTTTGTTTTATGGCAATTGGAATGCCAGTCAATCACACTGTATTCAATATATTTATATGCAAAAAGAAAAAAAACATATTTGAAAAAAAGAAAAAAGAACTGGACTTCCACCTGCAGAAAACCTTCATCCTCAAGCAGCACATGGCCAAAGCAACAGGATGCAGCTTTCCAACATCCATCAATCAGGGTTAATGAGAAGAAAGCACTGTTTGCCAGAGACCCATTTTCATTCAGCCACAGCAAACCACTGGCGGCTTTCAGTGCACTCATGCATGATCTTCAGCGACAAGTTGCAACCCCAACGGATTAACAACCACCAGTTTCTCCAACAGCAGCTGTGGCAATGGCCGGTGCAGCAACAATTGCAAGCCATCACTTTCCTTTTAACGAATAATTATTCTGTTTGCAATTGTCTCCGTGATGAAAGTAGGAATCTACAGTTTGATGGTCGGATTATTCATGTATTAACTGCAGCTAGAATTGTATTTACATAAAACTGGAAAAGTGAAGAGATTCCTACAGATGAGAATGTGATTAGGAAAATATTAGAATGTGTAGAAATGAATAGGTTAACACTTGCAATTAAAGAGAAGGAGCGATCTGAATATTATATGATATGGGAACTATTCTACCGATGGCTAGAGAATAAATATGAATGTTAGAAATAGAAGATTAGTGAAATATAGAAAATATATCAATAGAATTAAATAAGTTAAGGTGAGCATTGTTACAGTATTAGATATGTTATGCATATCAGTAGTAAGTTAAGCATAAATAATGAATATGGCTGTAAATTTTAATTGTTATTGCACAAGATATTTGTACCCAGGCAGCACACTGTTTAATGGAAGATGGATTGTTTGTATTAAACTAAAATAATTTTTTTTAAAAAAGTTGCAATCCCAACAGGTTAACAACAACCAGTTTCTTCAACAGCAACTGTGACAATTGAAAACACAATAATTATTCATTAAAAGGAAAGTAGGAAGTGACAGTTTGATGGTCTCCAATGCCATGACTAATGTCATCTTCCCAAGTGAAAATAGAGAAAATTTCTCTTGATGGGGTCACTTTTCCCATGGGTCCTGGGACGCAGTTGCTTTCATATCCCAATAGGCAAAACTCCTCCTTTTCACGGGATCACAGATCCCCCCTTTTATGTCTGGACATAGAAGGTCATCTCAAAATAACCACATGAACAGGACCCAAACGGCAACTGGACTTTCTGGGTTTTTGGAGAATCTCCATAACCACATGAATAGGAGTTGTGTTGGATTCCCATTCCTTGGAAATGTTTCACTTCCCAGCCAAGAAGCTTCTTTAGTTCTTGCTGACTGATGGGGAATGGAAGGATTTATATTGTTTGCAGTCCATTGTAAGCATTGTAAGGGTCAGTCATTAGCTCTCAAGAGATTCTTAGAAGCTTCTTGGATGAGAAGCGAAACGACTTCGAGGAAAAACAGAAAAAGTCTAGTTGCCTTTTCAAAAAAGCACCTTTGGGACAACCATGACCTGGATGATTGAGCTACAGAAACAAGATTTCCATCAAGATTCCCATTCCCTGGACCACCTAACACTAATTCTAGTGAGGAAAAAAAAGAGTAACATGCAAGCTATGGACCAAAAAATACGAGATTTCTTGGAACGGATGACCAAGATGTCACGTCTTCTTTCCAATGAGTTGGGCTTTGAAAAGATCTTGAGAAGCAGGAGAGCTCCATGTGAAAGTCCCCAAGTGATAAGACAAACCAAAATGGAAGAAATGTTCCTCGTCTAAAACTCTACATAAAAATAATTTTTAAGTTTTGAAACTTATCCAGGACCTGTTAACAAGTCAAAAAACAGGAAGTGAAGGACTGGTATTTTGACCCAAGTTCACGAAGATGCTTCAGTCAGAACCATGTCCTAAGTGTTGTGGCCTGCTGGTGGTTGGCAGAGCTGGCAGCAGAGTTGGACAGTAGTGAGGAGGTTGGGGAGGAATTTGGGCCATTCCTGGAGGCTGAGGAAGGCTTGGACGAGGGCTCTGCATCAGAGGCAGAGATGGGACCAGGGCAGGCTGGCACTCATCAGCTGCCTTTGGGCTTGGACAGCAGTAAGGCGGGGGAGCTTCTGGAACGGGTTCCCAGCCCGCACATATGCAGAGCTGCCAAAAGAAAAGAACAATTACGAACTCAGGGTCAATGTGGGAGTAAGGCCACAGGTGGATGGTGAATGGCCCCTCCCATAAGGATTAAGAGCAAAGAGGAGCAAAAGGGGAGGAAATTTTTGCAGGAAACAATTCGTTAATTCATTCCATCATTGTGAAGATCTGTCCGAGACTCTGTGCTAAGCCCTTCCTTGTCAGCACTGCATTTGGAAATATTTACCAGGCAGCTTTCCAAGATAGACAAGGTTTGAGCTCCTCAGTATACCCTTGAAAGACTCTTTGCCAGGCCATTGGCTGAATGTAAATGGAAGAAATTCACCTTCATTTAATAAAAGGGGTTTTGCTGGGACAAAGAGTCTGCTTAGTGCTTTTTGGGGAAGCCTAGGACAGAACACTAAGTTACTCCATGTTAAAATCATTTTATTTGTTAAAACTGAACAATTTAGGTGTGACCAACATAGATGTTTGCCAGCAGAAACCAATTCAGATGCTAATATCTTGCTTGCGGGAGACCCTGCTGCCAGCAACAGCTTCCCAATGCCCCATGCGCTCCCACAGACAAGGCCTCCTTGGGGTACCATCGGCCAGACAATGTTGGCTGACGACCCCCAGGGGTAGGGCCTTCTNGGGAGCACCCACCCTATGGAACCAACTGGCCCCGGAGCTTCGGGTGGCCCCTGACCTCCGCTCCTTCCATCGGGCTTGAAAACATGGTTGTTCCAACTCGTTGACCTGGACTGAGGGGTGGATGGGAGTTTTAATGACTTGTTTTTTCTGTTTTAACTTGATTATTGGGTTTCTTATTTAGTTATTTTAATTGTATTATATTTTGTATTGCTTTTATGATTGTACGCCGCCCCGAGCCCTTAGGGAGATGGGGCGGCTTAGAAATCCAATTAATAATAATAATAATAATAATAATATCACAGCCCTTTTCACATCCATAGACCCAGAACTAACAACAGAAGCTGGGACAGCACTGTTACACAACCCACCTGACCTAACAAAATTGAGATACCCAAAAACATGGACCTCATCAACCCTTGCCTGACCACGTACTTTCAGTTCAATGGACAGAGATATCAACAAATCAAAGTGTTGAAGAAGGGACTTTAAAATTGACTGGACTGGCAGAAATGGTGCAATGGTGAATCAGATAAGCGGATTAGATAAGTTTATAAGAGACCAGAAGCCATTGTGAACTTTTGTGTGTTAAATACAATAACGGATGGTTAAAATAGGACTTTGAAAATTAATTTTACTTTTGGGGCTCCCCATTGACCACTTTTGTATGTATAGTGAACAGATAGTGGGTTGATTTGAGGGATAGAGAAAAGGACCTCCAAACCAGGGTCATTTTTTTGAGTATTGCAACATAGTAGTTATATTAAATATTGATGGGAAAATGTATAATTACTTGCGGACCTGTTATGTAAAAAGAAGATAATATATCAGATATTTTCAATATATTTTTCAGCATTTAACCAGGGTAGACAATTTATGTTTAATGTCAGGGTAAATGACGTATCTGACATTTGGTTTGGGGTTTTTTCGATATACATTTTTAAATTTTTGTTGTTAAGTGTTCGATGGTTGTTTGCTTGTTTTTCCTTTTTTCCCCTTTAGTTTGTATTTTAACTTTGGAAATAAAAAAAATGTGGGGAGCTAAAGGAACCACGGCTATCAGCTGAGACCATAATGCAATGCCTGGAATCTGTAGCACATCCACACACAAAGTGTGGATCCAGTGTGTAGATGCCTCCTTTGTCATATTAAAAAGGGACCAGCTAAAGAAGAACATGAAGCTGTCAACAACATCTTCAAAGGAACAGAATTCACAAGAGATGAAATAAATGGCACGCTAGCTTTCCTGGATATATCAACAGACGCAGTGATGACAAAAGAGAAATACACGTCCATTGTCCATCCACACCAACCAATTGCACCACAGACCAAAAGAAAGCAGAAGCAGAACCTTCTCAGAGGAGATGGAACATCTCTGAATACGTCAAATAATGTGTTGTGGCTTGTTGGCTGCTGCTTTTCGAAGAACTAGAACAAAAGCAGTGTGGGAGAGGGTCAGCATCAAGGCAACCTGAGAGCTTCAAGGGGGAAGAAGGAATGGAGCTGGCAGAGAGGGAGAGAGGCAGAGGCAGAGCCTGGGCTGTCCGTCAACCCTCAGGTGGAGAGTCAACAGCCCCCAGGTCTGGAGGCGGCTGATGAGGAAGAAGAGGAACAGCTGGGCCCAGTGCCTGATGCGTGGATGTGCAGAGGAGAGGAGAGCAGTGGAAATCTATGGGCCAGTCCTTGGGACAGAAGACCCACCGCTGCTAGCGAAGCCCCACCCGAGCTCTGGGGAATAAAAGGCAGGGGATGGAGATGAATAGGTGTGGCAGACCACCATTCATCTCCCTGCTGGACAGACTTGTTAGCCTGCGGTGTGAGAGAAACTTCTTGCCAGAGCTGCCAGTGCTCCTAATAAAAGAACCATTGCTTCAACTACAGCGGGTTTGTTGTGTTTGGGGAGCTGGGTCAGAACAGAATGAGCAAACCATCCCTATCTTCTCACCTGATGACTGAGCCAATGTCATCATGGACGGATGGAACTCAATGCATGCCAAAAAAAGAAAAAGATACCAAAACAACAATGAAACTCACATCCCAGGCAAGACCAAGTGGCTTTGGGTATTTGGACCCTCTGGTGCCAGATGTAGTCAGGGTAGGGTTCTACATGGGTGGTGCTGCCTTAGACACACCTGGGACATCATCTGGGGGTCCTCCTAGATTCATTTCCTGCAAGGGGCAGCCAGGGCTGTGGTTTGGGGCTCTCAAGCCCTTCAAGATGTGCACCAGTTGCACCCATTGCTGGATCAAGAGGCTTTGCTCGCACTCACTCATGCCCTGATTATCTCGAGTGGATGTGCTCTCCATGGGACTGCCCTTGAAGATTATCTACACACTTCAGTCAGTGCAAGATGCAGCAGCAAGAACAATAAAGTGCACACCTAAATCTGCAGGTAGCACACTGCTGTTCCGTGCATTCTCCCCATTTGTGCTTATTTTGGCATTCTCACTAGGGTTGTGAGACAAGAGGACACCATTTGACACCATTTTGGTGTGGCACCAATTGTAGAGAAGATGAGAGAAGACCGGCTCCACTGGTATGGACATGTCCAGAGAGCGGCACCTTCCACTGTGGATAAGACTGCCTATCAATTAGAAGACAATGGCCAGAGACCTCGCGGGCACCCAAAACAGAGATAGCAAGACACCATCAACAAAGACATGCAAGCCACAGCCCTGTGACCCAGAGATGCAGCTGACTGTGCAAAATGGCACTCAATGATCTGAAAAGTGGACCCTGCACCTGCGGGAATATGCCATGATGAAGAAGAAGAAGAATATATAAGACAACATGGAATTTTTGGAACAAAAAACAAAAAAGACATAGAAATTAATGAGAGCTGAAGCTCTTACGGATAAAATTTTCACTGTCTTGAATTCTGGCCTTGAAGCAGAACCAGTGGAGGCTACGGGGACAAAGTCTTGTGCATGTTTACCTGGGAAGAATATGACCCTGTTAATCCTGAAGTGGACAAATGGACAAGGTTCTTGCAGCTGTTCAATTGGCCACCTTCGTATTACATCCATGTGTCAATGCTGCTTGTCGAAAATACCAAGTCCTCAGGAAAAGGTTTATTTGCTCCAAATCGTGGGTAACAATCATTGAAATACAATTAAAGTCAGCTCTGGTTTGCTCAGCACTCCAGAGTGGTAGTTATACAGTTCCTTTGTAAATAGGCAACGTATCTCATTGCGTTGGCTTCCGGCTGCAGCTACTGCCCGACATCCGGGGTTCATAAATGCAATACCACATTAACACCCCATATTCCCAGTGCTTTTACACCCGTGCTTTTCGTACTTATGCACCCACTATGTGCCACCACCATGTGTTAATATTCTTGTGGTTAATTAGTTGCTTCTCGGGNTGATAATGCTGTCAACCATCAGGGTTATATCTGGGAATGTTCATATTCAGATCTCCGTGATGGAATTCATCCCCAGCATGGTGTCGCAGCTCCATGTGATGGTTTCTGGAGTTGTGACACCATGTCTCTCTAGTTTTCAGGAGGGAACGTGTGTTTTGGATGTGGGCAGTGGCTAACTCTTTCTTGAGGGAGGCAGTGGTCCTACTGGCCCTTAAGGAGATGGTGGTGCACCCCCCTTCTCAAGGGCCATCACTTGGTCCAACTACTGGACAGTTTTCATCCAGTTTCCTGTAGTGGGAAAAGGTGTTCGCACTACAGGTTCAAAGGACTCTGGTTAAAACAGGACATTCAGATTAAGAGACCATTGATCATCACTTCATTCTCCCCTGGCATGGAGGGGATGAAAATAGTGAACCCATCCTTGCTGCTCTTTGACCTCTCAACAGCTTCCAATACCATTACTCATGGCATCCTACTTGCTTGGTGTTGTGCTGCTTCTCTCCTCCTTTCTCTGGCTCCAGGTTCCATTGCCATAGACCCTCAGCATACACAACTTCCACCAACACCCTGCAGAACTCAATACTGAGTGTGTAGCCACTCTTCCATCTAAGCACCTGACTTGGTTCCCTAAAGATGGCCAGGCCCTACGACACCATGGTGACCAGGATTCCAAAGAAGGAGATTTATATACTACTGGCTCCCCACTTAATAAGTTAGCAAAAGTTAGCATGTCCAACAGGAGAAAGACGAGAAGCCCTTGGCATTCACACAAAGGGGATTGGAAAGTTTTCGAACACTTTACCAACAACTGGTGGGAAGAGACAAGCACTTTACATTCACGAATGAAGACAACGAGAGACCCAGCAAACCTAAAGGCTGCAGTAGAAACCTGGCTCGTCCATCAACAGCCAGGAGCAACAGTTCCAAGCCTTCTCCATGGGCCCCATGCTTGGACCACAGACTGCTCGGCAGAGGCTTCTTTCCGGGATGCAACGCAAGTGGCAGATTTGGTTTCGGAGCAGATGACTTGTGGGCACAGATGACTTAGTCAAGTGGAGAGAGCCACTCAGTTCCGTCTCAAAACAAGACTGATCTCATCCATTTCTTCTGCCACACTTTAAAGGACACAGAGTCACAAGGCACAGATAAAAGGTGCACCCTGGAGCATTTCCTGGCTGGCATCGTAAAACACGCTGGAAATCTTTAAAAGTCTCAGCTGCAGAAGAACAAGAGCAAAGATTACTAGATGGGCTTTAGAGCCATAGAATCCTAAGGCTGGATGGGACTTCAGAGGTCTCCTAGTCCAACCCCCTGAGGCAGGATACCATCTGGGCCAAATGGTTGTCCAGTCCATTTTTGAAAGCCTCCAGTGATGGAGCATCCAGAACTCCAGTGTGAAAGCTACTCCATCAACTAAGTGTTCTCACTGTCAGGGAATTCCTTTTGGAAACCTTCTTTCACAGCTAACAAGCTGTTTGAAAGAGTTTATTCCCACTAAAACCCTGGTCACTCCCGGTAACCAGTTCTATGTCGTGTAGACAGGACAACCATTAAAAACCAGCATCCATGAACACCAGAGCTGGCGGTCAAATGGCATGGGCCAAAGCCCCTGATTACAGTTACACAAACAATGTTGTTTTGACTGGGACGAAGTCACCCCAAAACCCATCAGGCATGAGAGTTTATTGAAGTTTGACTGGGGCAAAGCCAAGCCAAGCCAAGCCATACCAACACCCATCAGGTTGGCATTCTACCAATGGGTCCATCAACAAACACATTGACCCAGAACCAGCGTATGAATTAATATGGAAAGGGCCATCTGAAAGACCAACTGATGACACAACTGACCACCCCCTCACCAGTTGTCATACCCCCGTTGGAATCTGAATCTGTGGGGGAAGATGAGCTGGAACAAGAGCCGACAGAGATCAAGAGGGCGGCTCTGTTGGCCTTGGAGGAAACTGGGGAAGGGCAGAGTCAGTCCGGGCAGGGCTTTTCAGGATAAGAAAGGTCTACAGATAGGGAGGAGCAGGAGAGACAGAGCTCAGGAGAAGAGCAAGGACCAACCCCTCCTGATCCGAGAGCACGGAGAGAAGAGAGAAGGCAAGAATGCAGACTGAGCAGGCTATGAGGGAGGAGAGTGCCCCTCCCCTCTTCACAAGGCACACCTGGGGACTGAGATGTAAGGAGGTGCCAGTGGTGACCCTGTTCCTGACTCTCCAACTTTATGGAGATCCACCTTATTAAACATTGCAGCATGTTCAAGAACCAAAAATGGGAGCTGACCTCTTGAGTTTTGAAGGCTGCCCTTCAATCCGGTGGGCTCAGCCTGTCTCAATGTCTGGGTCTCCTCCCAGAACATGCTGAGCAATGGTTCCCCCATAAGAGGAAGCCATTTGCTGTCCAGCCCAAGCCCGTCACTTGACAGTTGGAGCAACAAATGCATTCCAAGAGTGAACAATGTCACCATCTGATGTGGGTATCAGTTCCAGAGAAAAGTTGCTGCTTCCAGTGCTGTCTGGGCATTCGAAGGCTGCTGTGGCACATGGTTTTTAGTGGCCTATGACTGGTGTGCAGTTGTGACTCAACAAAAGGTGTGAGAAAAGGGGAAGCAGCAGCTCACTTCTGGCCTTGAGGAGCAACTGTGTTGTCATTGCCTTCATGAGCTGAACTGGTTTCTAGCCAAGGCTGGTGGGGGGGAGGTAGACACAGCCTTATTGGTCCAGCCTGGCACGAAGGGTGGGGGGGACTAGAGCCTCAGGGGGACACCCATCTCCTCAAGTACCTAGGGGTCTGGCTCAAAATTGGTGACAGAGAAAAGAAGAGAAGAACAAACGGAATGGCTGGAGAGGTGAGGAACAATATTGTGTGGAGCAGTGGTCAGCTCTTGGTTGGAGTGCAAGAAGAGAAGTTCTTGGGTGGCTTGTTTGGAGGAAGTGAAGACCCCACAAAGTGACAACTTCACCCAAGACAATTAGCAGGAAGGACTGGGCAGAAGATCCCTGGAGACCACCTTCTCTCAGTGAAAGAGACCCAGGTGATGGAACCAAGGAAAGCAGGAAGGAGATGAGCGATCCTCAGTCATAAATCCAGAACATTCCTTCCTTTCTGCTCTCTCTCTCTTCTTCTAACTACCTCTTATAATAATTTTGGTGGGACAGCCAAAACAGCTTGCCTTGGCTGGGGCGTGACCTCCAATCCCCCCAACATTACATGGTTCCTTGCCAAACAAGCCCCTCCATGCATGCAATCAAGTGAAGGGCAGCTTTAAATAAAATAATGTCCAAAAGTATCACACCAGAAAGTCCTTCTGGATTTTACCGAGAAAAAGGACGCTCAATTTAGACTTAAAATCAAGAAAGTAGGAGGGGAAAAACAATCATCAGATGTTATCCAGATTAATCCTGGAGGGCTTCTTGACTGGCATCATAAAGCATGCTTGAAATCTCAAAACGTCTCAGCTGCAGAAGAGCAAGAGGAAAGATGGCTCCTAGTATCATAGAAGGCTGGATGGGGCCTTTGAGGTCTTCTAGTCCAACCCCCTGCCTGGGTCAAATAGTTGGTCCAGTCTAGTTTTGAAAACCTCCAGTGAAGAAGCACCCACAACTCTGGAAGCTGTTCCAGAATGATTGTTTTGACTATCAGAAAATAGCATGCAGGATAAAATGATAGCAAGATGAATAAGTTAAAGGTAAATAATGGCGGTAAGAAAGCACTCTTCAGATGGACAACATGTAGTCGTATTTTTCCTTCTTGTTTTATTTTTCTTGTATAATTTCTTCTTGTTTTCCGCAACTGNACTGACACACTTGAAATGGAAGATGGCTATGTGTTTTTTATGTTTTGTTTGTTTGTTTGTTTTGAAAATAAACTTTTTTATAAAAAAAAAAAAAGAAAGCTCTTGTGTCTCTCTTTTTCTATTTTCAGTTTTGTATCTTGGTGTTGTCCAGGCTAAAGCATCTCCCCAACCCTTACAGGAAATATAAAAAAATCAACTCTCCAGCTACCTTCAACTGCTCATCAGAGATTAAAAGTCAGGAAAAGCTTCCTTTGATCCACAGGAGACTTTGAAAAATTTGGAAGCAGAATAGATCTACAGAAAGCTACAAAGAACCAACACTGGATGGGACCAACCCAGGAGCTGGAACCTGGATCTGGCAAAAGCTGGGAAGTAGGGAGACCATTGAATGGAATGTGCAAGGGTACAACAAAATCCAGAGACCCCCCCCTGAATAAGTGGGGGCACTCCAGTGGCTTCAGCCCTTTGCAATGGTGGTGACGTGCAGAGAACAACACATATGTACACCTGCCCTTTTGTGTCCTGATCAGTGCAACACTTGAGAACATTGTGATGCAACAAGAGAATGAAATCCACCCGTTGACTCCTTTTTCCTTCTTTTTCCTATATATATAGAAGTACGCATCCATGAACACCAACTGACAGTCAAAAGACATGATGAAAAATTCTTTAATTTCACAACCTATGGACAGATTTAACCATAGTTTCAACTGGGAAAAGGTGACCATCCCAGACCAGGCCAAGTCCCAAAACACCAGGGAATTTCTAGAAACCTGGCACTCGGACAAATAGACCCATAGATATTAACTCAACATCTGCAGACAGTGCAAAAGAGACAGCCAACCAGCCCAGAACAGAACAAAAAGACTCTAGCATTTCTCTACCAGCAGCCAAATCAACATAGATCAACTCCAAGGTTAACAGCAGGCCATCAATGAAGCCAACAACACCCCCAATCAAGAAAGAGCCAAAAGAGCCATCAGCAAATAGCTCAACCAAAGGATCTCTCAGACTGCCCCAGACAGGGCAAGCCACCAGAATATAAACTGACAGCAAACTGCACTCCCTACTAGCACTGATGATGTTCCCTAGATGGGTCATGAAAGGCCTCTGAGAAAACCACCAAGCTCAGGGAGCACCAAGGCCCCCTCATTTCTCTTTTCTTTCAGCACTCAGCCAGGGTGCATCCTACATGTTAAATGTTAAATTTGATCAACTACTTTCTTTTCTTTTTTCGTACACTATTTTTGCTGTTCTTAGGGTTGAGTGTTTTTGTTTGATTTTGTTTGTTTTACAGTTCTGCATTCTACTCTCTATGATAAAACAATAAATTTTTAAAAAAAGAGAGAATGAAATTAATGTTGATAATTTCTGGGCAAGGTCT
Organism: Ophiophagus hannah; assembly: GCA_000516915.1. Lineage (NCBI taxonomy): Eukaryota > Metazoa > Chordata > Lepidosauria > Squamata > Elapidae > Ophiophagus > Ophiophagus hannah. Next base: position 1,023 of record AZIM01006896.1, on the reverse strand, counting down.
GTTTAACTTGTGGATATTTTCAAAGTTGTATTTTGTATTTTAAATGTTATTGTTGTACAGCATGCCTTTTAAGCTTAATTGTGATGCTTCTGAAATGAATAAATAATTTTTAAAATTGTCCAGGATCCATTGATCTTGTGACTCTTTCCCGTCTGGCTCAATCAAGCTGGATATTATTTTTTAAAAAAGGGAAAAAACAGAATTTGTGACAGCAAGACCCAAAAAAGCGAGCCAGAAGAGTTATTCAAAAGGCCTGGTGGGACATCCAGGGGACTTCCGGTGAGACAGGGAGGACGAATGGTGGTGTAGAGCTCCAGTGCTGGGGCTTCTGAACCCTTCTTGCTGTTTGGCGCGATCCCTCGGGGGTGTAGGGTTCCCGTAGAGAATCGTGCTGCTGTGGGGAAACTCAGGCTCTGGTGAGAGGGGGAAGCAACCCTCTACCATAGCGAAGAGACACCCTGCAGAGGCTAAACAGCAACAGATCACTGGCTTAGCAATGGCGATCCCGTAGTCCAAACAATCACCTAAGAGGGAAGTGAGTGTGACAAGCTGTGGTGATAAAGAAGAAATACGACTGAGAAACTTGAGGAGGATCTGACAGCATTCCCAATCATGGAA
>AZIM01006884.1:37121-49284 GCA_000516915.1 Ophiophagus hannah | reverse complement strand
GATGGTGGGGAATGGAAGGATTTATAATCCTTGCAGACAGCTTGGTCATTTGCATCCTTTTAAGAGTCGTTGAGGCCACTTGGAGGTTTGTCTGTGTGAAATAGGCCATCTAGGTCCAAATCGAACAGCCCTTTCTCAAAAGACGGGGAGGAATACAACTTCATCTATCTCCAGTCTACAACATAGTCCTTTCAACAGTTCCAAGAAGGCTCTACACCCATTTGCACTACTCAGGTGACTCTGAGGACACAAATAAATCTCCAAGTAGCCTCAACGACATGCTTGAAGAACGCAGATGACCAACTGTCTACAAGGAGTATCAATCCTTCCATTCCCCGCCATCCAGTCAGAACTGAAGAATCTTCTGGGATGAGAAGCAAGACGTCTTCAAAGAAAAATCAGAAAGTCCGNGCAAAACGTCTTCAAAGAAAAAAACAGGAAGTTCAGTTGCCTCTTGAAAAAACAGCAATTTTGGGACAACCATGACCTGGATGACTGAGAATCTCCATAGATATTCTGCAACAGTTCCTTTATCTTCTTAATACTTTGTGCTCCAGGTCTGTTTTCTGCAAACGAGGAGTCTCAGAGGAAGGCCTGGCCTTGGAAAGCAAGGGCCGGGTGTAAACCTTTCTCCTTTCTTCCAGGGAGACCTTGGTGAGCTTGGCAAAGTCTTGATGCAGGGGTCCTTCAGCGTGTGGGTGGGCCACCGGAAGGGCCCAACAAAGATGAAGGACCTGGCTCGCTTCAAGCCCATGCAAAGACACCTGTTCCTCTACGAGAAAGCCCTGGTCTTCTGCAAGAAAAGAGAAGAGCATTGTGACAGCTACGACAAGAGGTCATCCTACAGTTTCAAGCACTTTTTGAAAGTAAGGAAATGCCGAACGCTCGGATACGGGTGGCTTCCGGCATCCCGCTTGTATTTTCAGCTCCAGAGATTTTAGATTTTAAAAAGACAAGTAGCAATAGCAGTTAGACTTATATATCACTTTATAGTGCTTTACAGCTCTCTCTAAGCAGTTGACGGTGGTGAGTTGGCCACAGTGCATTGTCATAAACCCTTCTGGAGAACCGTTGTGAACCAGATGAAAGTGCTTCACCCACGCTCATCCCTGATGGATGTTCTCTGCCTTCCCCTGTCCTTTTTCTGCAATCCTGAGGACTAGAATCTTGCCTGCTTTTCTCAGGCCTGGCTTGCTAAGTGTACACCCTACAGGTAGTCCTTGAACTTACAGAATTGGGACCCGATTTTCTATTGCTAGGGAGGATGTTGTTAAGTGACTCCCATGTGATTTTACAATCTTTACACCAACTCGATGCCATTGTTGAATGTCCTTGTTTTTCATGCTTGATCTGTCAATGAAAACCTGAAAGTTCTTTCTTGGAAAAAGGACAGAATTGGCGTTTTTATCCCGCCCGGCTGTTTTTTGCATCTGGACATGGAATCTGTAGCTCGGTCAGTTGCTCATCCAACTGAGGGTCTGATTTGTTTATCCAGCCATGCCCGGAAAGCTCATTTGCAGAGACAGCATTGTGATTCGCCAAGGCTGTCCTGAGATTGTCTATCACAGTGGCTGAAAGCAATGTCCAAAGCAGTGGAGAAAGAGACGACAGACGGTCTCCCAGATGGTCCCGTTTGTTTAATGCCTCCTGCCCATGTTGTTTTGTGCATGCAGGCAGTACAAGATGTCATTCGCAAGCACGAGAGAAGCTCTGAACATTGTCGTTTGTATTTACAGGGAGCCTTGTTTATCTGGATTGACATTCGAGGGTTGGGGTGCAATGAAGCAGCTCTGAAATGCGGGCTGGAGGGCCATGTTTGCATGACATGACTCATCAGCCATCTTCTGCCCTTGGCCAATGACTCAGCCTGGTGCTTTGGCAGCCTGCAACCTGGAATAACTAAGCCAGTCAGGCAACTTTTCAATCTTCCCAGCTTTGCCTTGCTTAGAAAGAAGAAAGGGGAGAAGGAGGAGGAGAGGAGGAGGAGGAGGGGAGTGGGAGGGGAAGGGGAAGAGGAAGAGGAAGAGGAAGAAGAAAAGGAAGAAGAANAGTAGTAGTTACTGTAAGGGAGAGACAGTAGTCATTTTTTTAATTAAAAAATTGATGGAAAGGTCACACAGGATGGTGATGACCAGCTAAAGTTGTTCATTCAAGTTCTGCATGTGAATTTCTTCTTTCTTTTAGATGAATGCTGTTGGAATCACAGAAAACGTAAAGGGAGACCCTCGCAAGTTTGAGATCTGGTACAGCGGCCGAGAAGAAGTCTATGTTGTGCAGGTAGTTTTCCTGGAACTTCTGGAATGTTGACATGGAGGGACAAGGATCTGAAACTTCTGAAACCGAAACCCAAATTTCACCTATTGGAGGAGAACCAGCAAGTTCTTGGCCCTCCATAGGATGAACATCCCTCAAATAAAGCTGGCGCGATATGAAACTTTGCTAATTAAGTTCTATAAAGTTGAATGAGTTTTCGTCACAATTTGCATCATCGTGACCATTTCCTTGGTGTGATTTTGACTTGCCGGGGGATGCACACATCCAACACCGATGATGTTACCTACTTGGTAACGTCTTCAAGAAAACAATCAAGTTCAGAGAGCACCAAGGACCCCCTCCATTCAACCCTGAGCCATAAATATTCTCTTCTATCAATACACACCACTCCCCGAGAGGGAAATAAGTTCAGGTTCTTTGAATGTTTCTACCAGATTCTAAAGAGGAATTTTGATTTTAAAATCTTCCCATCTTCTGTTAGGCACAAACCTTTGACCTGAAGATGGCCTGGCTAAATGAAATCCGAAAGATTTTGTTCAAGCAGCAACAGCTTATCAAAGGTAAGGTATCCTAGTTTAGAAAGTCCTCAAGACATAGACAAAACCTGAATGATTTTGGCTGTAGAGTCTGAACTGGGAGATGCGTGTCCATTTTTGGAAGGCTAAAAATTAAATCCATGAACAAGATGTCCTTAATGGAGGGGGCCTTTTGTAAAGTTCTTTTATTTTCTGGACCAGACCAAAAGATCTAATCCAGAATTGTCTTCTCAGATCTGGATACTGACAAATTTCCCCGTTTCTAACCGTGAGAACATTTAATAAATTAAAGAAATGGAACTAACACAATGTGGTATCATGTTCACAGATGAGAAGCAAGTGTCACCTTTGTGTACTGATACAATTCAACTTCCTCCTCCACTGAGTGATGGGTAAGTCATGAAAAAAAAAAAAAAACACCCAAGCAATCTTTGGATAATTTATATTTTTTTTCATAAGTCACTCCCATTGAATTTCCATATCATTCTGACTTTTTGAAAAAAAAAAAAAATTCCCAACCTGTAAAGTCATTATTTACACATGCCAACATTTCCAGTGCAAATGAAACTTTTATCAGGCTTCAATTTAATGGACACAGCGTGGAACAAACCAATATTCCACGCTAATTACTATTATTGGCCTAAGGACACGATTAACTAAATGACAGGCTAGCAGGGTGACTTCCTTCCATAAATGATGCAAATGGCATCGTTTGTTCCATTTGCATAATGAAGTCCTTATGCAAATGCCCCAAGTTGCTCAAGAAGGAAATACACTTCCATTCAGTGAATATTTGGGATTAAAAGATGCTTCCCTCCTTTCCCCCCACTGCCCATCCAAAAAGAAATGTCAATATATATGCATTTTTGCCTGGAAAATTTCATAATGGGCATATTTTGCCTCTCAATTTTTTTAAAAAAAATTGATCCATTTTTCAAACGGAATCCTGGATCTCAAAATCTGAGAACAGCCCAGAGCTAATTGTGTTGTGCTCCATTTTGACCCAGGAAACATGAATTAAGTCTGCTCTGTAAAAGATGCCAAGCCAAGGCTTTAACCTTGTTCCTTCTGATCTCCTGAATGGACTTTGTGTTGTTGTTCATTGTTTAATGACCCCGTAATCCCTTGTGGGCAACTGAATGGATCTGAGTGTTTACTGGCCGGATGCCCTTCCTGTCATCAGCGCGGAGTTTTGTTCAGCAGATATATTCTCATTGTGCCCAGAGAGAGAAATATCAGCCTCTACCTAGGATAGAACTCACAGCCTCCTGATTGTGAGGTGACAGCTCCACCTCTAGGTCACTGTACCCTCCTGAATGGACTTTGTGTGCTTCCAGAAAAAAGCCCAGAGCTTCTGTAAGCTCAGAGGAGAATGATTCTGAACGTACCAGCCCCATAGCGGTGGAGAACTTAGCTTCCTCTTCTGAGAGCAAATCTAGCAAACGTATGTATCTCTGTAGATTCTTCTTTTTTTCCCTTCTTTTTTTTTTTTTGGACTGATCATCTTTGGGAATTTGGGAATGGTACTTTGGTTTGAGGAGGATGTCAACAACAGGAGGTACAATGCACATTTTGGGGTGGGGTGTAGCATTTTTTGGAGGACTTGTGAAGCTCAAGGAGAAATGAGACTTCTAGGGCAGAAGTCTTCAAACTTAACAACTTTAATACTTGTGGACTTCAACTTCCCAGAATTCCTCAGACAGCCATGCTGCCTGGGGAATTCTGGGAAGTTGAAGTCTAGAAGTCTTCAAGTTGCCAAGTTTGGAGACTCTTTTTCTAGGGCATTGTGTTCAGCCACGGGGTGTCTGCTATAACTTCTGGTTGCAGAGATTGTCAGAGACAAAGGAGAATACTTTTATAGCATTCTATAAAAGGAAGCTTCAGCGAGCAGAGAAGACAGATAACAAACATCTAAGAATCTTTCCAATGACCTTCCTGTCTTCCCATGGATCCAAATTGGAACCTGTGTTTCCCCAATCCTTTTGGCACATGTAGAGGCAAACAATAGGAAAAACTGGAGAAAAGTACAATATGGAGGTTGCAAACCAAATGGAAGGAAGAAATGGGCCATCTGTCAAGGATTCAGAGGTGGAACTTGTTTCCCTTTTCTGGGAAGAAATTCTAAAATTGAGGTGGCACCACAAAAACATCCCTCCTCCAACCGTATTTCTTTTGTTTGTATCTCTTTGTAAAGCTGGTAATGCTAAAATTGATCCTAGGAGCAAAGTCATGGAAAGAGGTGGCCCTTCCAGTAGCTTGACATCTTAAAACAAGGATTATTTCTTCTCTTCTCATGCAGCTTGGACAGGCATGTCCCATTCATTAGAAATCTGTGAAGGTCTTGAAGAGTGGTCCAGTCACCATTACTTCTCAACCTGCTCTGACACTGAAGAAGAAGATGGCAATCAACTGGTTAGTGGGCACGTTGGGTGGAACACATTGGGAATTGTAGGCCAATGTAACTTCAAAGCAACGGGTTGAGGAAGGTTATCCTAAACCAGAGCTAGGCAAAACATGGGATGTTTAACATGGAATGTTAACATGGAATGATCCAGCTTGGAAAAGCATTGTTCTGAAGGTCACAGTGATGATGGGGGCCTTCTGTACCATGGTTGGGCTGGTTTTGGATCACTCCGAAGAGCCGATTTTGAAGTTAAAACGGTACATTTTACGGTGGAGGGTTATATTTCTGGTGTAAATCACGTATTCATTGTTCATGCTTTAGTCTCCAGGAAAATATAAAGCCTTAGCAGATTGCAAGAAGAGAGACTCAGATGAACTTCTGGTGAAGAACGGGGATGTCATTCAGCTCTTGCATGAAGATGGAGACGGTCAGTGGTAGGTGTTCCAGAAGTCGAAATTCTGGTCTACAAAAAGTAGGCAAGAAGAAGGGTGAGCGTGTTCTACAGCTTTACAAAGAGCTTTTTCTGGCTTGTTTCGTCTTCATCATCTCCTCCCTTCCTTTATCTGAAAGGTTAGTCAAAAACCTCAACCGAAGTAAAGAAGGCTGGGTGCCCACCAACAGCCTGCAGATAATCCTCGGGGACTGTAGGTTTCGGAGCACCGGAGTCACAGGTATTCCTGTGAGGACAAGTGACTTGCTCACCTGAACTGTTTCGGCATTAGCATGCGCAGGAGTTTGGAGGCCTGGGCACTGCTTTGCTTGCTTGCTTAGAAAAAACCCGACGTTTGCTCAAATATAGCAGAGGATGTGGAGAGATTAATAATCTAATATGTTTCAGGAAGTTATATTTAGCAATAGTATTAGGCACTCTTTCTTCACTTTTCTCCTCTTTGCTCTTCTCTTCCTCCTCTTTCTCTCCCTTCCGTTCTTCTCCTTCTTGTCTCCCTTCAGTTCTTCTCCTCCTCATCTCCCTTCCATCCTTCTCCTTCTCTTCTTGTCTCCTGTCAATTCTTCTCATCTCCCTTCCATCTTTCTCCTTCTCCTTCTTGTCTCCTGTCAATTCTTCTCACTTTCATCCTTCTCCCTTCTATCCTTCTCATCTCCCATCCTTCTTCTTCTTGTCTCCCATCCATTCTTCTCATCTCCCTTCCTTCCTTCTCCTTTTCCTTCTCCTTCTTCTCCCTCTTAATATACTTCAAGAAATTAGCACTTAGCAATAGTATTAAACACTAACATACTCTCCACTCTCTCTTCTTCCTCCTCTTTCTTCCTCGTCCTCCTCCTTCTCTTATGATTTTGTTTGGAGGACAACAGCTGAACTGATCAAGACTTGAAAAAGAAACCTACTTGAATGAGAGGACATAACGTCCAGCCCAAGCAAGCCATATCTATGACTTGCCGTTGGGTATAGCAGATGTGCCTATGAGAATTGCTCCCTTTTGCCAAATCTGGATGCATGAATTATGTTTTGGTCTGTAAGTTATGAGGATTAGAAGCATGCTTGCTTGTTCAGACTGGGAATGAAGATGGTTTGCTAAGATCCTGTGCCAAGAAGCTGAACCTGCATTTTTTAAATTAAAAAAAGGGGGGAGTATATTGTATTTTATCATCTTCATTGTTCTCATGGCCATAAACATCCCTAAAGGGGATATCAGGTTCAACAAGAGAAAAATAAATTTAATCATAAAAATTATGGCTGATAGAAACCAAATCTTGGATGTTACGGAAAGAGACTAGCTCTATTACTCTGTGGGTAACTCCAGTGACATCCATCATTCATTGCTCAAAATATTTTAAATCATTTCTATATCTTTAGGAGCATTTCTTTCATGTATTCAGGTTTTCAGTGTCCCAATCATTTACAACTCTCGATGGTGTACAAAACCATTTATTTGCTTCCATGTTAGGTATTGTAAGATTATTATATTCCTGGTTTATTTTCCTTCTTCATTGATATGGGAAAAAAATTTCCTCTTAGCTTCTGGAAAATAGCATTCAAACAGCAAATCTCTCCAATAAGATACTCTTTTTGTAATTCTCCTAACTAGGGGATTTTTGATGTTTACACATCTTAAAGTTGCCAAGGCTGAGAGACAGTGTCCTAAAAAGCACCTGGTTATGCCAAATCTTGCCAGACCATCTTCTGTTTCCCCACCAAAAATGTTTGATTAAACTATTGATGGGAACTAGACTGTGCAAGGCTTGGAGTTCACCTTGTCCATCCTTGATATGAAGCACCTCAAATGGAAGACCTCGAAGGAAGCATCAGTGGGAGGAAACTTCCTTTGAGAATGGTTGATGGCATGACTTTTCCCATCAGGGTTCAGGGTAAGAAGGTTAATAGGCCATGGTCTAATCTGGTCTTCTGGTAACTTCCTTAGTATCATCCAAAGACTGCCAATCCAAAATTATCTCCTTTGAAACATCTCCAAATGAGACCAATTACGAATCCACCTGGATGAAGAACTCATCAGAAATGTCCCAAAGATGCTTTTTCCAGAGCTAACTGGACTTTCTGGGTTTTTTGGGTTTTTTTGAAGACGTTTCACTTCTCATCCAGAACTGAAGAAGTTTCTTGGGTGGAAAGCAAACATCTTCAAGAGAAAAACCAGGAAATCCAGTTGTCTCTTGAAAAAGCACCGTTGGGACAATGAGGACTGATATTTTCCCAAGACAACTCATCAGAACTGACAACTCATCAGAACTGACAAAGTCCAATTAGAGATTAACTCATTACAATTACGAGAACTCAAGTCATTTGATGCTTGCTGGCCCGTGAGCTGCTAAGAAATGTCTTTGAGAACACATCGCTTTGTCTCTGAAAATGCCAGCCACGGTCGCTGGCAAAATGTCAGGATACCACATCATTAGACCATGGCCAATTAGCCCAGAAGCTAATCACGGTTTGATTGACACTGACCATGAAAGCCTGCACCAGTAGAAATCAAGCTTTTTTTCATTTACACTGGAATTGGGGTGGGGGAGAGAGCTGAGTTTCAATTTTTTGCAGGCTTGCTGTGCGGGTACTGGGGTGGGATGGGATATTGGGGGGGGGAGCAGAGAGGGAGGGTGTCATTGTTCCAAAAATTGATCTGTAGCCTTGCCAAGTACTCAGTTGCACTTCCTATGCACTTTAAAGATTTTCTGTTAGGAGCTCGTGTGCAAATAGCCTTAATTTAGGTCCTGTCTTGTTGTCCGCTAAAGAGGCAGGTAGCTTTAAACAACCACACTTGTGTTTACGATTCATTCATCCCTTAGCTAGGAATTTCAGGAGAAGCCATGCGTTCTGGGATCCGTGCCTTCTGATGTTTAATGTTGCTCTCCGTTGCTTTTTAGATGCTGCCCAGGATAGGCTGAGGAAGTTAAGCTCCCCCTGAATTTAATGAATTAAGGCCCAGCCCTTTGTGAATTCTCCATTGGAGACCCTGGAATGGTAACAAGGGGCAGAGTGGCCTATTAGAACTTATTCAGTCATCTATCATCCTAATTAAGGGGCAGCACTTGGCTGTTCTGGTCTGGGCTCAGAAGCTAAGCAGGATCGAGCCTGGTTAGTCCTTGGATGGGAGAATATCAAGGGGCTAGGCTAGAGGGGAAGTTGGAAAACCTTCCAGAAGAAGACGATGGCAATGTGGTTGAGGAAACTCTATGGACGTATCCCTCTAAGCATCATAAGTTGACCTCAACTTGAAAGAACCTTTACCTTTTCTATCATCAAAACATCACATCCTCACCAAGTGAGACCATGACTGGCAGCCATTCTTTTCTCTTCTTTTTCATTTTCCTTCCTTCCCCTACTTCTGGGGAAGCTCCATTGTTTTTGACCCAAGGATGAGACCTCATCTTCCTCTCTACAGCATTTCCTGAGTTTCCTTTGAGAAGGCATTTATTTGACGGTTCCATGGCTTTGGGGAAAGTTGAAGGATGAGCTTCTGGTTTTTTTTTCCCAACCACCCTTTGCTGGGATTGGCTGGTCTTGACTAAGATCTTGTGGGGTCTCAAGGAAGCCAACTTCAGTAGGTTTTGCAGGAACTCGGAGATCAGTAAAATGCCCTTCTGTTTTTGCTATCGAGAGTCTAAAGAACTTGGCATCCATGGGTTGCGTCTCAAGACTTGGTCATTTGGCAGTTTCAGATTGTAGACATCTCACTATGGATTCCTGTACACTGGCCAAGGGTCTAGCAAAGTTTGCACGGGGATTTTTTTAAGGGGCTGGGGGGAACATATGTGCCATAACTAAATCCAGGGTCCCATTTGCACTATATGTATTAAGAATGTCCTTGTTGGTAGTGAGATTATAAGTTTCGGCTCTTTAAGAGCCTACTTGTACTTAGGCAAGAACGGAAGGCTTTTTAAAAGGGACTTTCCATCATTTATTTTTTTGGTGCACCTTCAGGATTTTTACAATTTTCTTTGTAGGCTCAGGTAATTCAGTGTCTACAGACAAAAGGTTACAAATTTAACCTCCCAAAGCATTTCTAATCACAGGGTAACTATTGTGACAGGCTACTCATAACCACTCAGGGCAGTGAACGGTGTGCGTGAAGGCAAAAAAAAATAATAATTTACTGTCAATGTAAGTTGTCATTGATCTGTTTTCTTTCACGTGTCAAATCCAGTTTTGGGACAGGGGTGCATAATTTTGTTTTAAAAGCCCAGATTCACCTGGACCTCTGAAAATGTTGCAGTACTTCTCTTAATCTCCATTTATACGTATGTTCCTAGTCTGCTGGAGGTCACACTGTGGCTGCTGTTGGAATTCCTTGCAAGAATTCCGCAACAAGCCATTTTCACACCCTTCCCCTTGTATGTGAAACACCATTGAAATCATGGTACTACACTTTTAAAATGAGGATACATTCATTAAAGTGGGATGGCCTGGAGAACCCAAACAAAGGTCATTTTTAAAAGTGTTCATCCTCATGTGTACAGCACAGTTTGGACTTTTTAACTTTTGTCTACCAGCTTCTAAACTGTACATGCTTCGGTTTACCTACGTAAGCAAGTCTGAATCTAATGTTTTAGGCTGCGCTCAGAGATTTACTGTGTATAGGATTGCACTTCTAAACTCCGAAAACTTTGCACAAACCATCGAGGGCCTCTTAAAAATAGGCTGGTGTTAAAATGTCAATGCGACCCTGAGCTGTGGAATATATGCCTTCCCTGTCCTGATTATTTAACGGATTCTGTAAATGCCATTGTAAGAATGAGCTGACTCTATATTTAAAAAAAAAAAAAGAATTATGAACCTTGTTAAATAAAGAAATATACCTGAAGGCTTTTCGTTTGGTGCCGAGAGTTTTGTGTCTGCTTCCTGGATTCAGAAGAAAGACGCGTCTTTCTTTTCATGTTGCAATTCAATTGCTGGTTTTATTGTGGTTCATCACAAAGCATTTGCACTGAGAGTTAATTTGGTGTTGTAAATGCATATGCCTGTTAATTTTCCCATGTGCTTTTCAATACTGTATTTAGCTCTGTTAGGCACCTTGTGAAATTCATTTTTTTAAAAAAATGGTAGGAAATTTAGGAAAATCCACCCAGCCTTGCTTCTCGAATTTCAAAGTTAGTGATCCAAATTAAGAGCTCATTGGGTACTTCACCTTCTGAAAACGTTGCCGTAGTTTTCTTCTCTTAATCTCCATTTCTACACTCTTTCCTAGTTGCTGAAGATCACGCTGTTGTTGCTGCTGGAATTCCTTGCAAGAATTCCCGAACAAGCCATTTTTATCCCCTTCCCTTTGTGTTTGAAACACCATTGAAATCACAGTACTACATTTTTAAAATGAGGATAAGTTCATTGCGGTGGGAAGCCCTGGATAACCGAAATTAACCCAATGGGCTGTTATGCCATGAATTTTCTTTGCTCTTACAACTAGTATTTCCCTTACAATTTTTTTTCTCTCTTTCTGATAGACAGGATTCCAGCACTGAGCAAAGGGCCAGTCTAATAGATCTCCAAGATTCTGGCACTTAACCTCAATTAAATCATGAGTCTCAAGCCAAACTTCCAAAATTTAGGATTTATTGGGAGTTAAAAGGTCTGGCATCGCCTGGGTGTAGCTGATTCTGAGGCACATCATTCATTGTCACCCTTGACCCTGGTTTTCCCCTACCCCCTAGGTGTATCGTAATTCATATTCTCCAATGGGACACATTCATAGCCCAGAGCCATCACTCATACTCTCCAGTTAGAATTAGCTGCCACACTGCTCCCCCCTTCCTTTCTGTTGGCAATTCTAAAAGACCATAGAAATATTTTATGAGTAGATATACAGTTGTGTGTGGATACCCTGCTCCCTAATTGTATGGTTCTTGAGAAAGGAAGAGGCACGCTATTTGGATTTTGGATTCATTTGTTTATGTAGGTTTGGTGGTCTCTCTTATCCACTTAACGTATCTGGAAACGCGGGTGTAGATTCCATATTTATCCTTCTTGGCACATTGCTCCCCCCAACTGGTGATCCCTGTCAGAAACCACACATGTTCGATGTCCGTGGTATATGGACCCCCGCTGTCCCCCTGGCAAGTATCCTTGGCGCCATCGGGGTGACCCGCACAGAACATATTCGCCAAGATGGGATAACTGCTGCTCCTCAAACAGGTTGGTCTGTCAATGAACCGGATTTGCAGGACCTGAAGGGTGCTAGCCTGCCGGCCTTGGTAAGCCAGTTTCCCCCATCCGCTCACGGTGCCTATTCCGAACTTAAGGAGGTTGTTGGTGAACTCTTTGTCACCAATGCAAATGGGGGTAACGTAGTGGTTGAACACCAGAGGGGTGTCCAACTCAAGGAGGGCGATGTCATTGTGGTACTTGTTAGTGGTGTTGTATGTATGGTGAGGGATTGCTCTCACCACATTGCGGTACTGTTCAGTGTTGTCCACAATATAGACATTGTGTTCACCTGGAAGAGGAAGGAGGAGAAAGAGGAGGGAGGGAGAGAGGGAGGGAGGG
>AZIM01006876.1:4301-25614 GCA_000516915.1 Ophiophagus hannah | reverse complement strand
GCCAGCCCCCTTGCCTCTTAGCGCCCCCCTAAGGCATCCCACCATCCCCCAGGGGGCGGTACCGCCCACTTTGGGAACCACTAGGTTAGAGGAAGAATCAACTTCAAAAGGAGGTAAATGAAATTGTGCCCTGATGAACTGAATGTGTAAAATTAAGAAAATTGAGTTATTTGAAGTAGATGAAAGAAAGTGAAATCACTTCAACTAATCCTGTTAATCATCTATCTCTAAAATATTCAAGTTTTATAAGGGCAGGGAATGAATACAAAAGCCTCTTACTTCTGCTCTTTTACACACAAAAACCAATAGTTGAAGTTTTTTCTGGCATGGAGACAATGTCTATGTTCATATTTAACCATAGCTTACTCTGTTTATTGAAATCTCTGATCCATGAAGCAACCAGAAAACACACTTAGTCCGAGTTCTCACAGCTGATAGGCTGTTCTGTTACCTGAATAGTCCTTATGACTGATTGCTTGGTGACCATTTGAAGTTATAACCAAAAGCTATTTATGACCTGATAGCCATGCATGCCCACACGTGCACACACACTGAGTCCCATAATTGCATTTTGGGCACTTGATAACTGGGTCACCTTTATGGCTGTTTGCAATGTCCCATGGTCACACAATTGAAATTGGGGGGGGGTTTGCTGATTTTCAGCATTTACTTCAGGTTTCCAGTTTAAAAAAAACAACATTGGGTAAAACTGGTTCACTTAACAACCATAAAATTTGCTTAATGACTGCAACGTTCATTTAACAACCACAGCAAACCATGTCATATAATCAAGTCCAGTCACATAATGGCCACAGCAACTTTGAACTGTAATTCCAGGCTCAGTTACAATTGTTATGTCGAGGACTATCTGTAAGATCATCCAATTATATCAATTGGTCAATGGGCACCCTCTGCTGTTTACAGCAATGGAAAAGAAAACACAGAATCCTGCAGGATAGCCTTCACAGGATAGACATCTTCTAGATCAGTGCTTTTCAAACTTGATCTTTTAAGATGAACGTCAACTCCTAGAATCATCATGGTCTTTTAATGACCCCATAATCCCTTGCNGGGTGGAGTCTGGGCAACTGAATGGAACCAAGTGTTTACTGTCCGGATGCCCTTCCTGTCACCAATGTGGAGTTTTTTTCAGCAGACATATTCAGTGTCCCCAGAGAGAGAAATATCTCTCTACCTATGATAGAATTCACAGCCTCCTGATTGTGAGGTGAGAGTTCCACCTCTAGGCCACCTCACCATTCATGTCAACTCCTAGAATTGTTATTTAAATAATGAAAAGTAGCATTTGACTTGGCCTCATCTTTTTTTTTTAATGTGTCTCTTTGTATGTCCAGCTTGCTACCAGAGTACCACTTGCAACAAATACAAAAATTATGTTCCCTGACCTAGAACCATATACAATCTGAGTTCTGGTATTGCAGAATTGGTTTCAAATCCCATTTCACAGAAGAAATTCTAAGGGTTCTAAAGACTTTTTGCTTCTTCTGAATGGACTGGACCTCTGAACCACTCCAAAAGCTTCAAGTTGTAAATACATGTTATACATTCATTCCTCTCTTCTGCAATGGACATCATAACCATCCTAAAAACCAAAACATAAGTCATCCTCCCCTCTGTTGTTTCAGTTCAAATGTGATTCCTCCCACTACAGGACACATCTGCTCACCCATGTGTGTTATTTACAAATGAATGTGAAAAACAATGAAACATTGGAGTGGTGCCATTTATTGTTTTTTGAAAGCAGAAATAATAAGTACTTCAGGAAAGGAAAAAATAATTTTAAAAAAATCTTAAAAGTTTCATATTAAGAACATTCTATATATCAAAGGCTATGAATCCTTATGTCACTGAGCAATACCTATAACAGGAAAAGAATAGATCTTGGGAAAATCTAGGAAGATGCAATACAGGATTTCATTGTTATTTTTAAACAAACTTTATTAGTTTTACAATTAAAATAAACAAACAACACATATACAAATGTGAAAAAGGAAAAAAGAAACAAGAGCGGAGAAGTAAGAGTAAAATCTTTAATAAACAATTTCCAAAAAAAGTGAAATATATAATATTACATATATTGACTGCAGCTAGATTGGTGTTTGCACAATGTTGGAAACAACCTCATACTCCATCAGAGGAAATGATTATTCAAAAAATATCAAGTTGTGCAGAAATGGATAAATTAACTCTAGCACTAAAAAATAAAGAATCATCAGTGTACTCTGAACCAGAACTGCTGGTATGAATGGTTAGATCAAAGATGGACTACATAACATTGTAAAAAAGGATAAGCTATAATTGTAGTGGTAATTACATATTCACATTAAAGATTACTTGTAAATATGGCATAAAATAAGGACAGAAATATTGACCCATAAACTGTCAAGGATGAAATTGTTTTTTAATCACAGGATTTCATTATTATTTTTAAGTGGGCATTTATGCCTGCCTTGGGGTAATGGAAGCTACCAAGTCACTACCCCCATTGTGGGCATGGCAGGAGTGTCACACCTCTGAAAGTTGCAGGGACAGTTTCAAGATCTCCAGGTGTTTGTGCTGTTGTTCAATTGTTAAGAGAAACCAGCAGTATTGTTATCATTGCTTTACCACTTCTTCACCTTTGCAGTGTTAAAGAGAAGGGAGAAGAGGCATGCAAGGAACTGCTGGAGACATATCATTCCTGCTTGCGGGCACTGGGCATAGCTCACCCAAATCTAAAAAACGGTCCCTAGGTGAGTGTCCCTATATTGTTTGGACTTCAGGGGTAAAAGGATTGGTGGCAGCATTCAATAGGTACACAGTTGCAATATAGAATAATTGAGTTATGGGGAATTCACTTAGTCAGAAAGAGGGAGTATGCAGCAATTATATTGGAGGAAAGGATTTCTCTCTTTTCATTTTATTTAAAAGATAAAAGGTATATAAAGTGTAGCAGTTACTACAATGAAAAATTTATCCCTTGACTCCATTTCTAAATGCAAGCTTCCATGATATCAGAGTGCTTAACAGGGAAAACAAGCTATAGAATGGGTAGGAATATCAGAATATGGGAAGAATGAGAATCTCTGTTAGTAGGGAATTTCTGAAGATAAATAGTATTGTTACTAGTGGGGAGGTCTTATCACAGGAGACTTGCTTGACTCCACACATATTTTCTATACAGGAAGATAAAGAGAGGCAAAAGCTTCGTCAAGTAGATTTACGCAAGACAATGTATATTAAAAACATATGGCTCCTGCAAGAGAAAACATTAGCAATCCTTAATCCAAGTTCAGATATTGACACAGGAGCCCCCCCCCCCAAAACTAAAGGAGGAAATATTCTTCCTAAATAATTTGGTTGCCAAATAAAGTTGTCATGTTCAAATAATGTTATATCCAAATAAATCACATGTACTATGTGATGACCCAATTTGGACAACACTGGAAATCAATGGTTGGGTTCCCACCATATACTGATTATACTGATACCGGTATACTGATTACAAACCACCATACTCCATTTTACTCTAGTTTGAAGTGTGAATCCAATTGTTTGCTAGCAGCTCTTGCCCCACTCCACCCTTTTGTCAGGAAAGCTATGGCTTAGCCAAGGGAAGAAGCATTACATCCCACAACAATGGAAAGATACACCTAAATTATATGATTTTCCTTTATTATTTTTACAGCTTCCAAATCACTGGGACCCCCAACCAGCCATGTTTCCTTTCCTGTAGGGACTCCAGAATGCTCAACCAACAGAAAGCTCAGCACTGATGCACCATTCTCAGCAACCACTACAGAAGGAGTTCCCAGCTTCAATAAAGCCCCTGCATTTTATTCTGACCGGACATGTTAAATTACTGAGTCATTGCTCTTTATTCAGTTGGAAGTCTTCTGGTTTTCCATAAATGGCATAATGTTCTCAGATTTTGGGGACCCTCACCTTTGCCATATTTGCTTTGTGCAGTAGCACTCAAGGAAAAATAAATCCTCAGAAGAGCTTTACATTAAACAGCCTGCTGGACCCATCCCATGATCGGGCATCCTTCAGTATCACCATTTCCACCATCCCTGGGATATCCTGGATACTGCGCTTCCAAACAATTCAGATCTCAGATGACATTCCACATTGGATCCTGGGAATCAGAAGCATTCCTCCTCCAAAAATAGTAATTAAAAATAAAGACAAGGAAAAAGAAAATCAGCCTCCTTGGATCATTTGCAGAAAGTCAATAGATATCAGGTGAACAAAAATGGAAGAGATCCCAGAAATTCCTCCTTCCTGTTTGCTTTCTAGAATGAAGCTAGGTTGGGATCGTTTATATACCCCAGGGCACATATCATATGTTTGGCAGGCCTCACAAATTCCCTTCATCTTCATCTGATCTGCCCCAACTCTATCTGAGCAATTCTCTGGCACAACTGTATATACCTTCTTTTGGATTCTAATAAAGGCAAAAGCGTCCCTGCTAGATCAGCCAAACTACCTCTCATCCAGCACCCTGGTTCTACAGGAGACACTCTGTTTCCTATGACATGCCCATAGGCTGGATTCAAGAGAAACCTTCCTCTCTTTCAGTTCTTTTCTGCCCCCGATGTCTCCACACAGCTATCAGGATTGCTGGATTTAACATCCAAATTTATAGAGGACAAATTAATTCCCTTGCAAAGAAGGTTGAAGCTATCACTTTATCCTGCTGAAAGGAATCTCACAGCTTAATTTTGTGCTATATAAATAGGTGTTTCCTCAGTTCTCTCTGCTCCAAACCAAATTTGTAGGAGTGTTTGCTTTAACTCACCTATCTTATCTACAACTTACTAACTGGGCCCATAGTTTCAAACATAGGTAGAGTGTAAGACGACACTTACAATGATCTTCATATACTCCCAGACTCAAAGGGAAATGTCTAGAACCAAGGCAATCTGCTTAATTTATTACATAACACACCCTGTTCCCAAAAGTTACCAAATGCACAACAGAGAGACAAATGTGCAGTGTTGGGACATTTAGGACTACAGTGGTCAGGGCACAGTTTCATCTGTTCCATCTCAGGGGCAAGAGCAGATGCCAGAGGAACTCTTAGTATAAACTACAACCTTTATTACAAGAGACAAAGAATCAAATGTGGAGGTCAGGCAGCCAGTGACGGACGGACGGACGGAGGTCTCCGTCCCTTTTATAAGAAGCTTTACTGTGAAAAGAATCATAAAGTCCTTGGCCAATTCTCAATGGCAGGGATATCAGCCAAAGTACCATTTGTTGTTCCCCCTCCTCTTCCCCGCCCTCGACCTTGCCACCATAATCAAAAGAATATGGCGTATTGAGTAGGGAATGTCACCCACTCCTGCCCTCCCCGCCCCTCTTCAAAAGGAAACTTCCTTTAGATCCCAAGCTATCCATATCCTCATGGAAGTGGAAGAATTTTCATGGTAGAGAAAAAAGAAGAAAATATTTTACCCTATAATTTTGCCAAGTGATGCTGAAAGTCTTTTCAAATTAAAAGGGAATATAAAAGGACCACATGGCTTGGTTTAACCCTTCTTTTCCCCCAGTTAGGCCATCCACGGTCAACCGCACACAAGCTTGCAAAGCTAGGACTCCCTGCCACAGCAGAGTTGTAATCCTAACACCAGGAGTGGCTGAAGAGCCACCCATGCTAGGGGAGGGCAAGGGAGCTAGGCACTGCTCTTCTAGTCTCGCCGTAGGTTTTTTAACCGCTCCTCCAAATCGGCATCTGCATCGGCGAGGGCTGCTGAGGCTTCAGCTTTCTTTCCTCCTGCCACGCTCAGAGAACCACCCGTGGAAGGCAAATCTGCAAGGAAGAGAATGAAGTCTGCAACAACCCAATAACACCATTCCCCCATCCATTCCTAGTTCTCTCTGCCCAAGACTGGCATCAGGATTACTGGAGGTGTGGGGTTCATGCATCACACTTATAGTGGTTATGTTAAATGTGGGCAAAATGGGCAAAGTTTCACATATCACATTATATCATTAACCATTAATCACACTTATGGATGACCTCTGGCAAGAGCAGGATGAAGAGGGTGCATCATTGCTCCCCTTATCTCTCAGCAGCTTTTGATATTGATTACTGATCTTGGTGCTATAGGTTGGGAGTAGGGGCATGGTGTGCTAATTCTCCTTCCAGAGACCAGTTCCAGACAGAATTGAAGAGTGGAAAAAAGTCTACCTTAACACCCTCCCTACTCCTGTTTTAACAACTAAACAAAGTGCTGGATGAGATAATCCAGCATCACGGGGCAAGGTGTCATCAGTATGCTAATGATAGCCAGTTTATATTTCCATTCCTGGACAACCAAGTGATCCTGGGGGAGATCCTGTCTTCCAGTGTCAAGAGGGTGCTGAGGATCTGGATGGGGAAGAACAAGCTTCAGACTGAATCGCTTTGGATTTTAGGGCTTCCTGGATCCAATGTTTTTTCCAGCTTTGGTTCTAGATGGGGTTGCGGTACCTCAAACAGAACTAGTGAGAAATCAGGGTGTCCTCTTGGATTCACTTCTCCAATTCAAGGAGTAGGTGGAAGCCATGGCCAAGAAGCCTTTTGCAAAATTTATATTAATGCACCAACTGTGCCCTTTCCTGAACCAGGAGGTTCTCTCTCAGTCACACATGTCTTGGTCCCCTCCCAAGGGGATTAAAAACCTTCAAGCAGAATTGCTTCTTATTGTTCTGAACTGATTGGGGGCCAATGCACTTTACTAATGACTTTTGCACACATTAGAGCTACCCTAAAAGCTGGTTTTCCTGCTCTGCCTGGAGAAGCTGATTAATCCAAGGAAGTATGATAGGATGAACGGTCTAGAACCTATAAGACAGGACTGGACTTTCCATGTATGGACCAAGATAGAAACCCATAGCACCACCATTTGAATTGGAGGGAGAGAAAACTGACAATTTTTAAAATAAATCTCTCTGTACTTTCNCTTTCTACACAGATACCAATCTATTTTATTCTGAGTTTTTTGAGTAAAGCAACCAGGACCACATTTTCTACAATTAATTTTACAATTAAGAAATGACATTCATTTCAAATAGGACCACTGCATTTCTTAAGGGTTTCCATTTAACTTCAGTTAAAATGGCATTACTTAGGGCAAATTTCTGAAGTTGTACTATTATGCTATTAGGGAGTTACAGTACATAAAGTTTAAGAGCCCCAGTCTTACTAGCAACATTACCACTCACCATGTATTGTAATCTCTGTTGAAATACCTGTTTTTAAATTATGGGTTGCAACGCTACTCACTGTTAAATGTTTCTGTTATTTTTATTTGTCGATATAGAGTAACCATATTCCATCTTATTTTAGGTGTATTGGATTTTTATGATAATATATTGTGAGCTAGCCAAAGTCAATTGGATATATATAATAATAATTTTACCCATCTGGGATTTACAAGAATCATGTGAGCTGCCTCTTTCCTATTTGATTAGTCATTCAATTTCTAAGGCTGCTAAATCACAAAGTGGATCAAGTGCCTCTTTCCTAATTTTTATTTCATGCAAATACTTACTTGACAGCTCATCGGTCAATGTCAGACCTAGCTCATCCAGCACCTGGGAGACAACAGCATCACTGTGAATGGAAAACAAAAAAGAGGAAATGCACTTGTTTGCTTGGCTAATCCATCACTTCCCTTAATTGAATCTCAATTATTATCTCAACTTCAGGTTGAATTAACAGGTTTGGCTTTACTGTGCACAAATCTGGATTTCAGGGAGGGATTTGAAGGTCAAAAAGCTATCATTGGCAAGCACTTTAGATGCCAAACTTTCTCTTCAATATGCAACCCTTATGAGCTTTCTTGTCCCCAATGCTAATTACCTTTCCTCCTCATCCTCTTCATCTCCCATCGCATCATCAATAGCATCATTCATCATCTCTTCCTTCATTTCCATGATCTCTGACTGCTTTTCAAACTCCATCATGATCTTCTGAATCTGAGGCAACTTGAGCTAAAAGAAGGCAGAAAATCTCAGAAAAGGAAACAAATCATCACTTGCTTTTCACCTTTTAAAAAGGAATGGAATTATTTATTTATTTGGTACATTTATAGCATTGCCAATCTCACAAAAAGTGACAGTAGGAGGCTTACAAGCGGAAAAGTTAAAACCATATTGCAATTTTTAAAAAAGACATAAATAAGAAACATAAAACATAAAAACCCTCCAAGACAGCAGGACAACCATTATCTGGCCTCATTTACCACTTTACAGGCTTACCACAGAACCCCAGGGCTGATGGAAGAAACCTTTTCAAAGCTTTCTGGAAAATTATCAGAGATGGGGGCTAATCTCACCACATGGGAAATGATGATACATAGGGCAAAAGCTGAAGCAGAAAAGGCATGTCTTCTGGGTCCCGTCAGAGATAATTCCTTAGCCGGTGAAACCCAGAGCATACCTCTTCTGCTGGACCTGATAGGATGGATACATGAGATCGACAAGAGACATTCCGTCAAATAACCTGATCCTGTGCCAGTGTAGGCATTTAAAGGTCAAACACGACACCCTGAATTACACCCAGAAGCAGATTACACTCTGTTCCATAAGCCATCCCAAACACCCACAGAACAGTCCACACACAGCTGCATTCTGCACCAAATAAAGCTTCCAAATGCTCTTCAAGGTCAGCTGCATGTAGACTTCATTACAGAAAACTATTCTGGAAGTGATCAGAGGATGAGCAACAGTGAGTAAAGTAACATCACGAGAGTAGCAGATTACTGTTACTAAGAGATTGAATGTTCATTTTTTTAAAAAAGTATTAATTGACCAAGTGATAGTAAGAATAGTTCAGGACAGATTGCATCCAGTCTGCAGAATCCTGTTAGAAAAACAATTCAGCTGCTGAACTGAAAAAAAAATATGTAAACTGTTGTGATAACTTAAGTGGCACATTCTCTACATTAGTCAATTTTAAAAATGCTTCTATGCTACATTTTCTGCCAGACATTCATAAGATATCACCACTGTCTAGTTCTTCCCATTTAGCAGTGCCAATTTCATTTCCTTTCTGAAAAACAAACAAAATAGATTTTGCAAGTAGTCTTCATTTAGCAACCACAACTGGTTGCCAGTAACTCAGTAATTAAGTGAAGTGATCGCTAATAAAACCACTATATTTATGATCTCCAGGGCTGTCTTAACGCATGGGTCTGATGTGCACTTGCCCGTGGGCCCCACGAGCATAGAGGCCCCATACTAATGCACCTTGTATCATATAAATACAGCAACTGCATGGCTTACTGAGTATTATTGTGTTTTTCGAGCGTCATGTATTGTTCAAATGTTTATCATGTTGATTAGTTGTTGCTGCACAGCATGTTTTTAATGTTTCAACACCGATTTTGTTGGAAGTGCCAATAAAATAAATATGTTTAATTTTATCAATGATTTACATTTTTATTCCTGTGAGTAGTTGTCTTAGGGGCCACAGTACACTGCTTTGCCCGAGGCCCATAATGCTGTTAAGATGGCCCTGACAATCTCACATTCATTTTCCTTTGCTTTATAAACCTGCAAAAGCCGTAAATGAGAGGACTGCAAAATTACTTCATCAGTCTTCACTGCAAATGGTCACTAAAATGAGGCAGTTGCTAAACAAGCACTACATGTAATTTCTATTCAACAACCCACACCTACTATTAAAAGAAATAGCTTTTAGAAAGCTGTCTTTTGTCAAGTCAAATTATTTGGATTCCTAGTACCAGAAGCTTAGGCAAATCAATTTGAAAATGGACCTTCTGAATGCAACCAGATGCTTGGTCAGTGAGTATTGTACAGACTCAAAGGGAGCAGTTTAAAAGACTTCTGCAGCTAAACTAGTATGCAGCTTACCCACCTGTCTGTTCATGGTAGCCATGGCTTTGGTGACACCTTTCATTGCTTGAGCCATGGAGTTGTTTGATTTGAGTGTCTGTATCTTAAGGGACACGGCCTGGATGTTAGCCCGCATCATGATGAATTTCTTGACATAACGCCTTGTTCGCACCAGATCTTTAGCCATGATTTTCACAGCGTCCTAAGATGGGAGAACCAAGTTAGAAAGCAGATATGTAGATTTTCTTCTAGTGGCTTTCAAAAACCGTCTTTGTCCTTTTTTCCAAACTCACCATCTGCCCTTGCTTGGCCATTTTCTTGATGTCAGCAATGATCTTTTTCTCCTGGGTCTCCAGCTTCTGCCGCTCACGGTCCAATTCTCGCATGGCACGGTTCAGAGCCCGCTGATTTTGCCGTAGCATCTCCTCTGGGGTCTTCCGGCGCCCAAATAATAGATCCATCCTGACAGAAAATGAATCAGCCTACAAATCTTGAGGAAAAAGAAAGATGCGGAAATATAAAACACAAAGGAGCAAAGTATCTTTGTATAAAAACTACAAGGTTTGGCCAATACATCAAGAAACTCTAATTTATTAAATATAGAGTTATTATAGACCAAAGAAACCCCCAATCAGATTACTAAAATTACATTTAGAGTTTCATGATAAATACACTGCATTTCAGAGTGAGAACAACCTGGAGAATGAAGATAGAAAACAATCACTGTTCTGGGAGACAAACAATTCTCTC
Source organism: Ophiophagus hannah (assembly GCA_000516915.1). Taxonomy (NCBI): domain Eukaryota; kingdom Metazoa; phylum Chordata; class Lepidosauria; order Squamata; family Elapidae; genus Ophiophagus; species Ophiophagus hannah. The sequence continues at coordinate 15,015 of AZIM01006876.1, read as the reverse complement.
TGTATGTGTTACTTCTATCATTTGGCAGCAAACTTAAGCCAGAGGTTTTTTTGCTGCAGTTTTCATATCAACTTTTCTTATTTCCTTAACTACGTATCAAAAAGTCTACAGAGCTACCTCTGTTCACTCTTCAAAACCTTGTGTTATATTATATTGTATTACATTGTATTTTGTACTGTATGAATTATGTTAAATTGTATTTTATTACAATTTATATCAGTGGTTCTCAATCTTTTCTTCACCACAGGTCCCCTTTAAATACCTTTTGTGACCATGGCCACTGATCCCTAAGACTTAACTCAAGATTTAAATCATAACATTTCTTCAAGCCTTCACAGACTCCCCTGTGACAACATTGCGCCCTCCCCCAGGGGTCTGCAATCCATAGGTTGAGAATCACTGCTCTACATTATACACTCTTCAGTATCTGATTTACTATTCATAACTCATTGTCTTCTTCTCTGTAGTTTGCTGGTGAACACAGTTATAAACTGAGCAAATAAAAATGATCCAAATTAAGAGAAATCATTTATTAGACAGTAGGCAGAAGAATGAGAGGACAAGTCCAGCTTAAGTTTCCTGGATAATTCAACCAGACTTATCCAGTTATCAGATATTTTGAAATACACTGTTATTTAGACAACAACCCTACACTTCAGAAGGAAGATTTCTCTATGGCAATGGGTCACTAATCCATATCGATGCCAACTCCAAAACACAATCTGAATATGTGTACATTTACTGATATTTCTATCAGAGAGATCAAAACAGGGGCAGAGCTTGCTTAATTACAAGCAAAAAATGAAAATGCAATCCTTCCCTAAGAAACAAAACATTTGCTGTTTCAAAGCACCTTTTCTCAAGCCAGACACCCTCCAAAGGTATGAACATGTTAGAAAAGAATTCTTGGTGGTAAAGTCCACTCATCTATATTCAGGTTGGGCAAAGACTAAACTTCCTAAAATCTACCATATTTCTATATAAGTAATTTTTGGTTAGTCTTTCTGAAAGGGGCATAGTTAATATCAAGATGAAACTTTTAATACAGAAACAAAGCTTTATTATTTTCTAACAGATTGATCTCATAAAGCCATATTCTTGGTTCTGCCCCTTTCTGTCACACTTTTGTACAACTTTTCCCAAATTAATGGCCTCTATATGTACTGGACTCAAACCTAGAATAGAGCCATTCTAGACTAATCTAATACATTCTAATCTAAATCTAATAAATTTGAATGATAGAACAATCCAAATAGAATTGTATTTTTTAATTATTCTCATTGAGTTCTAAAGACCAGAAGTCACAATCTTGGAAATATTGAGAACCTGCCTGTCATAAATTAGATAGCATTAGATACGGGTTAAAGGGCTTGGTTGTTTGAGCTAAAATAATGTAAACATATAGACCTAACAAAGATCTGTTATAATTAATGCGCTCTCTTTTCCTTCCTACAGAAATATATTTAATATACAGTTATCTATGTAAAGGCTTTGAGTTAAGATAGTTATAACCCTCATGATGGGGAAACTTCAGGTGTTCTAATATGGCTGAAATACAACACCCAGCATCAGTCATCATTAGGTGAGCTAGAAAAGACTAGTGAGGATTATTAAGCAACTTTCAGCTGGCTACATCTTTGTCATACAGAATATCCACAGGAATAAGTTACTGTATAAGGCATACTAATAATAATTACTAAAGATTGTGACTTGCCAACCATACAGTCTGGAAATTCTCAAATTTTCAATTGTCTTCAGAAACTGTTTTAACAAAAAGGTAACCATCATCATTTACACATAGGATAAGCATCAGATAATCCACCATAGAGAAAACAAAGAATTATAAAGAGAATCAAACCAAATCAATTTCTCCTTGGGCCAAAATAAATTTAAACATTAAGTCACAATGAAGCCGCCTTGGCTAAGAAGCTTTTGACTACAAATATTGAACTATGTTACTTTACTTTAACACCTTGCAGATTTATTTTTCAGAGACAGTAGGGGCTGAGTGGCATATAAACTTAATACATTACTGTAACAAATTAGAGTATTGAAAAATATCCTTCCTTATCCAACAGTTAGCATGTGCGTTCAATACATCATTCCAGTCAAATACCAGTCATAAAGACATCCAATGCAACAAACGGAAACCTTTACAGCAGGGGTGTGAGACCATATTCCAGGGAGTGCGAAAACATGGGTTTAGAAGTTTCAAAATTATACTGTATGTGCATACTTATATGCATATAATTATTTATTTTTGTAAGGGGTGTGAGAATATATCAGAAGCGTTCTAGGGGTGCAGGCTATAGAAAAGGTTGGGACCCCATGCTTTACAGTAATATTCCAGAACCAGCCAATACTCCAGATGTGCTCTCCCTCCCCTCCCCCATCACAGGGGATGACAGGAGAGGTAGTCCGTCACAGCTGAAGGACAGACTAGTGGAGCCTACTTTATAGCACGGCAAAAATAGGAGAAGCAGTATAAAACGAAGAGGCGAAGTCGCCTAGATGACGCAGGTCTGTACCTAAATTATAGGGCGGTGATGGTGGGCGGCAGGGAGTGCTAGCAAGAGGGAAAGCACGAACACAATTCTAATTCTAAATAGACATAATTTTAACGGCAAACAAAGGAGAATAAGGTGGAAAAGAGGGGAGAAAGACAAAAAAGGACTCTCCCCCTGCCTAACAATGAAAGCTTCCGAGACCCCGCTCCGAAACTACCCCCCCCAACTACCACAATTTACCGAGCAGCCGCCAAACACCGTCGCTTCACCTCGATATTTCCTCTACACTCTTCTTCCGCCTCAGCCCACTGACGTCAGGGGAGTGGCATTTTGGCGTCATGGTCACGCGGCTTGGAGAAACCCGAAGGCCTCCCTGATTTGCGCAGAAACTAGGAGGCGGGCCGCGACCGGAAATTAAAACCAGAGATAGAAGGAAGGGAAAGGAAGGATAGGAGATTGAAGTCTTGTCTGCCCTTCTTGGTACTTCCGGGAAATTTTACGTGCCAACTGCGTTGAGAGATCTTTCAAAAGTACCTCCGCCATGGTTTCCATAGTTTTTATTCCAAACTGTCCACCAGAGGCGAAAGTGAGCCGTGTTAAAAAAAAAAAACGAGTGGAGAGGAAATGCTATTTTTAATCATCATATTTTTTTTGTTCAGTTGTCTCTCCTTTCCGATGGATGATGAGCAAACAAGGACAGCATTCATGCTAGAAAAGAAAAGTTGGGTATTAGCCAGTTTGGTTTAGTGGTTACTAGGAAGAAGGCAACAACAAAGCATTTCTGAAATCCTGCTGAGAAAACTGCAAGGACTTCTCCAGGCAGCTGCCAGGAATCAAGACTGACTTGAAGGCACCTCCACAAAAATTATAAATAGATAGTACTATCAATGAACTGCTTTCTGAAAGAGAATGTAGAAGCCTTGGTATTTTGTCCCAGATATTCACACTGAGCCTATCTTCAGTAAGAAATTATGTAAACTGACATAAAGACCATAGTATATGGTACAAATCGAACTGGATCCAGACTTTTCAGAGGAATGGGATTTGGAAATGCAAGTATAGTAGTGCATGGGGATATAGGAATTTAAATGAAGTGGTCAACTCAGCAGCAATAAAAATAAAATCACGAATCATCAAGCTTAATTTGAATTTTTAAAACCTGAATAACTTATAGACTTTTCTGACAGGCTAATATGCATTTTTTTGATAACTTATGGCTAATTACATCAAAATACTGGGTGACAAAATAGTAATTCAATATTATGTTTCTTTAAAAATTAGTTTTTTTCACAACTGCCACCTTGAAAAATAGATGGTTGGTTTAAAATTGAGTTTCTATGGTTGAAGGAAAACAAAAACTCTTTATGTGTTGAAACTTGAATTTAAAAAAAAATGGCACCAAAATATTTAGAAAGGTTTGAAGATAGCAATTCATTCTTCGCACCTTCATGCTACCAGTATTAGCCTTCAGCTTTTGTAGTTTGGAGATTTAACATCTCCAAATTCAGCAGATAAGGACAGGCAGCCTAGAATAAAAACAAAAGTTAACACTTTTTCAAACTAAAATGCCAGTCCTTAGCCATAGACTGGACTAGATCACTGTTTTCAAATGAACCTTCCACTTCCTTTGTATGGAAATGTTGTGCACCTTGCTACACATTTCTTTTTGCCTCAATCGTCTACAAAGTTGTTCCTGTCACTTTTGCATACTAATTGACATTTGTTGATTTTTCTGACACAAATACTTTCGCCACAATATATTTATTAGATGTCAATGCATAAAATTGGCAGTGTCTGCAGAGCTTGGCCAGGATTCTTCTGATATTGTCTTGTTCCACAAATAACAGTGAGATAAAATGATACGTAACCCAGTTATTTTAACCCAGCCAGTCAAATTTCATTTCATGCTACAATTAACTATATAAAAACTGTGTCAGATGGTGGCACATAGCTAATCTTCACCAAGTTCAAAAAAAAGCTAAGCAAAAGGTAAGCAGGCTTAAACGCAGTTAGTACTTGAAAACAAACTCTTGAAATTTTAAAAAAATTGTAAACCACCTCCATGATGCTGTGAATTATTATATGGATTTGTTTTCTTTGGACTGAAATTTCTGTTAAGTATGCAAAAGGACAAGAATATTGCTTTTCAGTCATTCCTTCACTTGACCAGAGAACAAAGTGATCAGTGAAACATTTATCATTTATGTTGTAGGTCTGCTTGCTAATCGCAAAAAAGCACATCACATTGTTCTTTATTTTGGAGCAAGAAGGAAAGTAATTTAACCACTCCCACCTTGTATTCAGGTCTTATTTCCCTTGAGCTGTGTTTTAAGATTACACTTCTTAAAAAACACTGCATTGAAAATATACTGTGCGATAGTACAATATGGTTTGGATAGATAATATTTCTAGTTCCATCCTTGCCACTGTCAATTTTTTTTTAAAAAAAGATGCCAGACTACAACTCCTTTAGTCAGCTATATTTCAACTATATTGGCAGCTGTGTTGGCTAGAGATGCTGGGAAATGAAATCTCAACTGCATCAGTCAGTCAGGCCCGGATTATGTATAAGCATACACATTTATAAATGCAGACCCAGTATATTTAAATAACAGTTGGTTCAAGCCAAGGATTCATGATGCACATAAGCAGTGATCTCATTAGACAGCATGAACAGGGGACAATGGAGTGTTTTGTATGACTGTTAGTACAAAGTGCTCCAAGAATGATGTAAGAGCTAAACAGAAGCTCCTGAGAATCTTGAAGCAAGGTGGTGATGACAGCTGACCTTCCGTATTGTCTTCTTGGTTCCTAGCATGTGCCATTAAGACACATGCCTTATACTATTACAAAGGAGGTGATAAAAATGACCAATGAAAGGGGGAAAGGGTAGGGGAAGAGACAGAAAAGTAGCAATTCTGTTTTACCACCAGCAATTAAGCACTACAGTGCTTTATTATGGTCATGGCCCATTAGCGACTGAGACACTCCAGGGTTAAATAGACAAGCATGTTTCAGTCTGTAAATTATTTTTATAGGCTTAGAAGTCTTTGCCTTTCTGCAATCCTGAATCATTAACTATTCGTAGATGAGCACACTTCTCAATTAGTTGAAACAAAATTTATAGTGATTCATGCAGGACAGATTATAAATTTCAGATCCACTGCCTGCACCTTCAGAACAGAAGCGTAGAAACTTCAGACACACACTCAGGATTATCTGTAGATTTCATTCAGCTACTAGTACACCATGAAAAATGGGAATGTATCATTCCACTTTTTCATGTGAACAATTTTAGAAACTGACATAATAAAAGTGCCTGTATTGAAAGAAAAGAAAGTTGAGGAAAAAACCAATATTTACTAGAGTATGTGGTTCTGAAAATGACATGATGGCGTAGCATGCAGTTGCAAAATTAACCCAATCCAGATGCTACAAGGCATCGTATATTTTATTCCATAAATAGCACAAATAGTCCTTGACTTTTGACAATTTGAGTCCAAAATTGCTGTTGTAAAACAAGACATTTGTTAAGTGAGTTTTGCCACATTTTAATACCTTTCTTGACAAAGTGAATCCCTGCAGTTAAATTAGTAGCAAGATTGTTTAGTGAATCTATTGGTTTTGCTTGTCAGGAAGTTGCAAAAGGGGATCACATGAACCCAGAACATTGCAACTGTTGTATGAACCAGTTGCCAAGCATATGAATTTTGAACATGTGTCCATGGGGATGCTACAATGGTGTGAAAAAGTCATGTCACTTTTTCAGTGCCGTTGTAACTTTGAACAGTCACTAAACAAATTACTGTTAGTCAAGAACTACCTCTACATTAGAAAATTTCATTAGCATATTGTTAACAATTTTAAAGAACAATTCTCAAAATGTGAGGGAACTGGGAAACGTTAAGATGGACAAGGCTGCTAAACAGAACTTTTATTAGATTTTCTTACAACCTTCTTCTTCTTTGTATATACAGGCACTGAATATATATTTGTATAGTGTACTGATGACTTTCCTTTATGAATTTGGGAACTGAAGGAAGGCTATAATGGGTTTACTTAGTTTTGCGTAAAATCTCCTATCAGCTTCTCCCCAATTCTAGTAAAAAGTGCAGTATATCACATTAATTGTAGCATAGACCCAGACCAGGTTAAGCTCACAGCACAGCCACACTGGATGTATATGCTTAAAACTAATAGGCAGCATCAGTAATTGATAGGAAAATGCAATTTTCTAGAGGCAGTTTGTGAAACGGATTTTATCAGCAAAGCAGAATTTATTATGGTGGAAGGTCAGAATCTTTGTTCGATTCTGTATCATAGAACAGTCATAAAATCAATTCTGTTCTAACGATTACACTGAGATGTCCAAGAATGCAGGCAGAGTGTTCTGTATCAGTTGTGGCAACTGGACTTCCATTAAGGGGGAAAATGTGTCTAACTAGTATGACAAAGTCAACATTGTCAAAATGTTCCCATCACTTCTTCAGCACTCACCTCGTTTCTTCCATCTCCCGTTTCTCAGGATGGCACAGAACATCACTGTGACCACTGTCCAAACCAATACACATCACTTTCCTCTGCCCAGTCCACCCCTGCACCAACCAGGGAAGGAAGCAGAAAATGAAAGGCAAGGGGGCAAATTGAATGTGCTAACATTCCCCTTTAATAACCCGACACACTAGAATTACAGTGGCTTTTTGTTGGCCAGGGACTTGCAGGAGTCACTGGAGAGGCAGAGTAGAGTTCATTGTTGGGCAGGCCCTAGTAGACAACAATAGGATCAGCAGTGTCCCTGTTACTTTTATTACTACTACTATTAGCATTGGTGGGTTTGATGGTGGTGGCTTTATTAGCTTTTCCTTAAAAACCAGACACCCAAATGAGTTGATCCTAGAAGAAATTTCCCAGGCCTGGCCAAGCCCCTCCCCCTTGAGCCACAATGCCTGGGGCGGAGTGAAGGCAGCTGAGCACCCTGCTCCAGGCTTCCACCAGTCCTCAAGAGCCTCCCCCATTTAATAAATAGTTACGGTCAGAAGCCGTGGTGCCCTGCAGGAGAGGAAAGGAGAGGCAAGTGGCCTGCAGATCTCGCAGCTGAATAACACTGCACTTGCAGGAAGGAATGCCAGAGCACATAGGGAGCCTTCTGTTCTTAGCAGCAAAACCACAGCTCCCAGAAAGACCGATGGGGTCCCACACAGTCAGGAACAGGTGGCAACCCCAACACAAGGAGTGAGACAAAGAAGCAGCAGTAACCTCACCCCTGACCCCACAGCAGCAGAGAGAGAGCAGTGAGGGAGGTGCAAGGATCTGGTGAGACAGTGACTGCTGAAGCTCCAGGCTGGCAGGGGGCAGTAGGGTGAGCAGATGGGGCAAAAAAGGGGAGAAAAAAGAAGATGGAAAGGGCCCCCTGCCATTTCTGACTCCTGTGCCCCCTTGAAGGCAGCAGTGTTGGCTGAGTCCCTTAAAAGAGCTAGAAGGGAGATGAGGGGAGAGGGAAGGGGAGCAAGTTTGTGCCCGGAGCCAGTCAGTTTTATTTGAGGCAGCGCTCAAAGTAGGTGGAACCAATGTAGCCACCCCGCATCGAGCGCTGGACGTTCTGCTCAAACAGGCGTCTGTTGTTCTGGAGTACTTCAGCAGCCTCTTTGTTCAAGGGGTCTTCAGGGTTTGGCTCCTAGAGAGGAAAGAAAACACCATTAAATTCCAGGGTTTTGTGGTTAAAGGCTTTCATGTATAAGGACTGCACTTTAATTAAGCTGCAAGAATAAGCAACAGCATCTTACCCCCATTTTACTTAGATTCTTTAACTATCTCTTTAAAAGTCAGTTTTCACCCACCATAATTTTGCCCTCTATTTGCCAATTAGCATAAGCAGTACTCCAAAAGAACAGACCCTTCCTAAAATATTAGGCTATTAAAATGTGTGGGCAAGAGAATTTTACATTGAGACTTGCAAGATTAATGTTAGTCTTACTGGGTAGACCAGACAGGAAGTATCAAATAAGCTAATTCTACATTATTTGTAAAACTACATTAAAACACTCTGACAAGTTTCAAAAATATAATTTTCTTGCTGTCACTTTTATAGACTGATAACTTAAGAAGGATCCCTCCTGTGGAAATCTTGCTCTGCCCTCTGTATGCAGTTGTGGCTTATGGTTTCTCACTTCTGGTCATTCCCTAGACAGCTTCTCTTCATCTGATCTTTCAAGGCCATTCTCATATATACCAATCAATCAAAACTGTAAAATGAATCAGAATTCCTAATATCTATAACAATATATTCTATTGTTATATAATGGAACAGCTTTTTGGAAAACAATCTCTTTTTGCCAATAACTAGAAAGTTAAAACCTCAGAGGAATTTTTGTACTACTTCACATAATTTGTGCAGGTCAGGCTGTCAAAAATCCAATTTAATACATTTAAAAATACGTGTGTATTGCTTATTTTTAAAAATCTATATACTACTTGCAGATTCAAAATAACCTGATTTTAATTATACTTCAATGCTCTATAGATACACCACAAATAGCCAATTCATCCATCGTCTTCAAAATGATTAAACTTATTTTTGTAGATGAAAAAGGACAATGTTATTAATACAACAGGCTGTTAAGCATTCATTACGATAGGTTATGGAGTGCCCTTTTCAATAAGCCATAAATATTTAGGCCAAAAGGATTTAAATCTAAATCTGTTCTAAACCTTCCAAATTGTATTTCTCAAATTGAAATGGTAAAACTAGAAAAGTATTAATTATATTTGATCTAATAATTTAAACTTAAGCAAAATATTTATATCTTGCCTCTGCTGAATTAGTTTTTTGGAGTGTAGCCCTAGCATCCCACTTCAAGGGTATCCCACAATCACATGGATATTTACTTATTTCCTAAAGAAAGTCTAGGTTAATGATTAAACATTTAATTAAGTGGAACATTCTGAATTGTCAAATTTATGATGCCATTTTGGAAATAGAGGGTGCCAAATATTTTTTTAAATTTCTAACTTATTCCACAAAAATAAATGCACTGATGTAACATTCTCCAAACATAGCATTTTAGTTAACAGGATCATACAAAGACACAATACTGCAAAACAGGAGGGACAAGACAAAAGGTTTTGAGATCACACTCTTGGATAGTACAGAAAAGTTCTATTTCGTTGGAAACAAATGCTTTAATTGTGAGTAGTCAAATTTATTCAGGAAGAACAATATTAGAAAGCTAAAAACTTGAGTGTAAACATTCTCATATTAGCCACACCCTATAAAGTCTTCCAACCATTTTATTTTGCAGTTATTATCAAGTATGATCTTGTGTATCGGGAAATTCCCCTTCCAACTGCCAGTACATGAGATACATTTTCCCAAAATATAATGATACAAACTTGCTTTTATTTCATTCACAATCCATCTAACCTAGAACACTACAGATTCTTCAGGAGCACACTGTGTTTTGCTTACTATATCATTTCTCCTCTAATCTTACATTAATTCTTCCTGCCCAGATCGAGCAGGAAAACAGTGCTCTAACCTTAGTACCAACTGTTTCACACCTCCTTTGCACATATACTTACCAAGAAGAGATACTGCAGGCCATAAATTATAGAGTTTATTGTTAGTACAGGCTTCCAGTCCTCTCTGTGGGCCAAAAAAATAATTAAAAAATGAGCACAGACTCAGGAAAGTTTGCCCAAATGAAAAATAACAAAATAATATTGATTTAACTTCACATTGTTAAAATAAAATGGCATGAAGTGGTCCAAATTAAAATATGCTCAATAACCCAAATCCTTAAAAAATGAAGTCAATCTTCATTTTGGACCTTTGAAACGTAAGACACTTTTAAATTACATTTTTATGTAATTAAATACTGACAATATCCCAAGAGTACAATTTTTGTCAAGCTTCTAAAAGGGCTTCCCCAACTCTTACCCTTTAAATTGTGATGGCATGACAGGATTAAAACAAAAACACAACAGAAATGTTTAACATTCCAAATACTTAAGAAAATCAGTAGGACTTAGAAATACAGCCACTAGAATGGAAGACTGCCTAATTTATTTATTTATTTGACTTATATGCTGCCCTATCTCCCGAGGGACTCAGGGTGGCTTATATACTAAAAACAACAGAACCATAAAACCACAGCAACACAGACCAACAAACAAGTTAAAAAACCAAATTAAATCAAAGCCGAATAAAT
>AZIM01006875.1:21327-32522 GCA_000516915.1 Ophiophagus hannah | reverse complement strand
TGGCATAGGGAACAAAGCTGTTATAGAATCTGGTAGTCCTGCTAGAAATACTTTGAAACCTCCTCCCAGAAGGAAGCAACAGAAACAGACCATGAAGTGGGTGTGTGGGGTCTCTGATAATGCTTTAAGCTCTAAGCACATAGCACTTATAATCAGTATCCTGAATGATAGGAAGCAAGCTTCCTGTAATCTTCTTGGCTGTCCTTACCACAATTGACTACTTGGATTTTTTAGATGGTTTGCTTCTTTACTATGGCAGCTGACCACAAAATGACACTTCTGAACCAGCAAGGAATATTTCTGCCCAGATTACCTAATCCAGGGGTGTCAAACTCGATGTCAGTGAGGGCCACATCAGGGTTGTGTTTCACCTCGGGGGGCCAGGGTGGGTGTGCCTGGGGTGGGCATGGCCAGCAGAACATCACTTGTGTCAGGGTGTGGCCCGAGTTCTGTTTTTGGCTGTGACGGGCTCCCGAGTTCTGTTTTTGGCTGTGACGGTCTCCTGCTACCCTCTGCCAGCGAAAATGGAGCTTAGGAGAGCTGCACGCAGTTCTCACAAGCTATATTTTCAGCTGCAACAACCTCCTGCAACCCTCTGCCAGCAAAAACAAAGCTCGGGAGGGCTGCAGAGACACCGTGGGTCACTCCTTCGCTGTTTCCAGGGCATCCCCACAGGCCAGATCTAAGCATCTCACAGGCCGAATCTGATCCCCCGGGCCTTGAGTTTGACACTCTTGATCTAATCAAAGGCTGATTGTTCTGGGAAAGAATGGTGATTTGCACTATTATAGCATCATATTCCTTTTGCAGTGCTTCATGCTGTGGGTTCATGTGTCTAACTATAACAGGAGGCTTCTGTTTGCATCACTTTCCTTTTAACATTGATTTTTTTTTAAAGATATTTTGATTGCTGGAGGCTGGTATATTGCAAATCTAGTGCCGATTTCAAGCATAATGTTTATTACCAAGAATGCTAGGTACTCCTAATGAGTTCCTTAAGTTGTTTTTTTTTCCAAAAAATAAAAATGGTGGTAGGTATGTCCACCTCTACATTTCTTCCAGGATGATCCCTATTCTTCCTGCTCATGTGTGAGTTCTGATGGTAAGAACTGCATTTTGTGAATGCAGAAGCTCTCCCATGTACAAGTATAGATATAACGCGTTTTCAAAATTCTTAACACATCCATCACCCCAACATAATTGGAAGTGCCCTGTTATATCTAGGAGTCTATATTTGATGTCTTGGGTGATATTCTACCAAAAGAAAGGTAGGGGAACAAAAGGAGAGTTTCCAATAGCATAGAGGCATAGAGCCTGGTTATCTGAAGGGACTGCCTGTCTCAATTGTTTTTGCCTGCCTGGTCTGTTCTAGCAGAGTAGGTGCATTCCAGATCCCTTCAGTTAAATACTGCCATCTTGTGGGACCAAGGAAGCATGCCTTCTTTCAGAGGCTCCCATTCTCTGAAATAGCTTTCCTCCCAGAGATGTGGGTGGCCCCTTGCCTTCTTCTGGGTATTCCTGAAAGACCTTAAGAACTGGTTGTGTTCCCAAGTCTGAGGTTAAAGGGGGTGTTATATATTTATTAGTAGGATAGGATCCCTGTTGTATTTATGTACTGTTTATTGTTCTAGTTGTTTTTACCCCAGGCTATGTGAGTTGTGACTGTCTTCATTATTTTAATGAGGTTTTTTTTTGGGGGGGGGGGGGTTTTTAAATTTTTCAANNTTTTTGTGGGGGGGGGGGGATTTTATAAATTATCCAGAGTCTTCTGGAGTGGGTATCCATAACTACTCTAATAAATAAATAAGCTAACATTAATTTAAAAAAAACACTACTATATCATTGATCCCTGCAAATAATTTGGAGAACATTCAGTGACTTTATATGCCAAATGGGTAATATGGGATTGTTTAAACAAGAAAACAGAAAAAATTCAAATGCAGAGTCTCCATTCTGCAGATGGAGGTAGTGTGCAATTCCTACCATCAAAGGATTCTCATTCGGCTGCGTGTTTTGGTCCAGCAGTTCAACTTGATAAGTGTCACAGAGATGCATTGAAGCATTTCAGACTATTTATCTTCCTTACTCTTTTTTGTGATAAGGATTGCATTGACTAGAAATAATTCCTTGTGGACACAGCCTCTGTTTTCTTGCCAGCACCCTGGTACAATACAGCATGTTGGGACTGACGCATCTTTCTCATGCTTTCTTCCTGTCCTTCCTCTCCATTCCTTCTTGTTTGCCTGGTCACATTTGCCTGCTGCTCACTTTCTTCTCCCCCCCCCTTGTCTTTTCACTTTAGGCAAAGGAACTGCAATGGAAAGAGGAAGAGCTGAAGCAGAGAGACACCTTCTATAAGGAACAATTGGCCAAGATTGAGAAGAAGGTGAGGCAACATGATCTTTCCTCTGCAGCAGCTTTATGTTAGTGGGATAAGAGTAGATCAGGAGAAAAGAGAAACAAGAACCATTGTGCTGAAACTTGGCATTCTTAGCTCCTCAAGCATACCTTCTGTTGCTGTCTTCCTTCTCACACACTATTAATCTGCTTCAAAAGCAGAACCTTTAAACAGTGTACATTTGAAAAGGAACGGGTTCTTAACTGGATTATTAAAAAAAAAAACTTTTTAAATCTTTCATAGTGTTCCCTCTCACCCCAACTTACGAAGCTTGGTTTAAAGCAGAGTTATAGTTCTTTTTAAAAAAAATATCCCTTGTTAAACTCCATGGCTCAGACAAACAGAAAGCCAGTGAAAGTAACCTCATCTCATTCTGTACAGATGCTGTACATTAAAGTCAGTAATTTATCTATGAAAAAGTCAATAGATCAAAACATGTTGCATCCAAGTGCTTTTGAAATGAGCACAATTTAAAAAGGTGCCATCCAGCATCTTTTCACAGTAAACAAAACGACCTTTGGAAATCTAGTTTATATATTTCTTCCTGTTGTATTTTTAATACGTTGAGTTTTTAAAATGGGGATAAACAAGAATTCATCAGATCATAATGGCATCTTCCTGAGAGTTCTTAAAGAACTCATATGTGAAATTGCTAACTTTCTTGTAAAGATATGTAACTTTCAAAATTCAAAATAGGTTTGATGCCAGAAGACTAGGCAGTAGCCAATGTAACACCTTTTTCTTAAAGAGAGAGAGAGATCTGGGAGATTATAGGTCATTTGGTTTAACATCTGTTCCAGGTAACATGTAGAAACAGCAATCAGAATAAAAGCACATAGGCACACTGAGTGTACAAGTCTTGCTGTAGGAAAATGAGCATGGATACCATAAAGATAAATTGTATTTCACCAATCTTTTAGAGCTTTTTGCAAGTATGAGGAGGCACATTAATAGAAGTAATTTTGTTAACCTTGCATATTTTTTTCAAAAAGATTTTTCCATCAAAGGTACTTGAATAAGTTTAGTAGCAATGGGATAAGGAGACGTGTCACCTAATAAATTGCTAACCTGTTCAAAGGCAGAAAGAAAAAATAGGAGTGAAAGAGAAATTTTCTCAATGAATAGAAGTAAGAAATGGTTCCTTGAGAATCTGTTTTGGGATTGATGCTTTTTCTTAAATGAACTTTACTTTGGCCCAGATAGGGAGCTGGCTACGTTTGTAGATGATATTGGAATGTTCAGAGTAGAAAAAAGTTAATGATCAAAGAAATGATAATAATTTTAAGCAATTATAAAAAGATGTGCATTGGGATTAAAAAAACCCTAACTTCACATTAATGGAACCTAATCTGTAACTAACCAGTAAAAAGAACTTGAATCATAGTTCATATTATAATGAAAATGTCAACTCTACGTATGGCAGCTGTAAAATGGGAAATTTCATGATGGGGTGAAAGCTAAAAATGCTATTGTAAAAATGTCTATATACATTTGTATGTGGTACCATTGGTATTGGAAATATTGTGTACATTACTGACACAGTTGACAAAGAATACAGTGGAACTGGGAAGGATTCAGAAGTGGGAATTCTGAAATAATAAAATGATCAAATTCTTTCTCTTTGAGGAAAAGCTACAATGAGGCTTAGAGAAAAAGGCAGCTGTAGGGTGATATGATTAAGATGTACAAAATCATGTATGACATGGAGAAAGTTGTAAGAGAGATTATTTATGTACTCAGAATACTAGAACCAGAGTGTGATGGAATGTGTAGCTGGAGAAGAAATGGGTGGAGGGAATGATGGCAGTAGCACTGTGGTTTCCCAGGGAGGAGGCAGCATGTTCCAGAGAAAGGCTCAAAACCAGAACCTGTACAGTCCTCAATTGGGGGGAGGGAAGAAAAGGTTCAAGGTGGTCACACCAGAGTATATTTATTAGGTTAGAAAGCTGTGATGGTGAAGCTATGGCACCCGTGCCAGAGGTGGCACGCAGAGCTCTCTCTGTGGGCACGTGAGCCATCGCCCCAGCTCAGCTCCACTGCACAGACACATGCTCCACCACATAGGCACATGTACCTCCTGCTGGCCAGCTGGTCTTCAGCTCTCTGCTGCGCAGGGGCAGGGCTCATGCTGGGGGCGAGGCGCATGTGCAGGGGACACACACACATACTGCATTTTGGGGATGTGCGCGCTTTGGACACTCGGTGCCAAAGAGGTTAGCCATCACTGGTCTAAAGGGTCTAACATCTTTAGTCTGGAGAGATTCTGGGGATTAGGTGTAAGCAAATAAAAAAACCTGGTTTCTATTGGATCTCATTGTGTTGTCTTTAGGCCTAGGCTTGACACAAAGGTATCTAATGGAGATGATTTAGAAGAGATTTAAAACAGACAATAGAGGCACTTCTTCACACAATATATAATTAACTTCTGGAATTCATTAGTTCACTTGATGACTTGATGATTACTACTTGGAAAGTTTTAAAAGAAAATTAATTAAATCAAGGGTATATCTTTTATGGTCTATTGCTTGTGAAAACACCATGTTACTTCTCTGTTGGGAGTAGCATATGTTCAAATACAGATTGCAGAAGAATAGTGACAGGAGAGTGGTCTTGGTCTTACTTGGCTAGGAGACACTTCAGAATGTTTGGGTTGGCCATTGGGAAAAACAAAATTATGATCCATCAGGGGTCTTCTTATATTCTTTAGTAAATAATTTCTTCAATTTCATGCCTAAATGACTCAATGTTTTTAGGAGTATTTATATTTTGCCTTTATCTATATACCACTAAAACTCTCCTGTCGGTCTGTTTGTAATTTTCAGTTGGGTGAAATGGTGTATCAAAGAGCAGCAGTTTTTGAATCAAGGTACTTCAGATGAGCTAACTTTAAATAACACATAAAAAATCTTGGACTCATTACTCGCCTGCAATTGAAATTTCAAGTATCTTCAGACCAGTAGTTGTAGCCACCGTAGCGCTACTTTGCTGCCATAGTCAACCGCAGTCATATCATCATGATTTGTGACATGGCTTGCCAGCTTCCTACAGTACAAGCAAAGTCAGTGGGGAAGATAATATGAAGTTGGAGGTTGCTCCTGTTCTCATTTTTTTTTTTTGCCATCTGTGGTCATTCTGTTTATCAGTTTAGGTAAAGAAGTATCTCTGAAATGATGACCCAACAGGTCATAGGTTGTATGAAGAAATGTATGAGGAATAATTTCTAGAACTTGAAAGCAAGAGATTTGTTGATGGGGCACATACATCAGATTCCTATTAATGCTTATGTCAATCAATCAGTTACTTAATGTATTTATATTTTCTGTGCTTCTTTTGGGGCAGAAGGAATAAGTAAACCATTGATTTTTTAAAAAAATTAAATCTCAAGTATATGAGACCACTGCTATGTCATGTGTCATAGGACATCCTTGTCACCACTCCCATTTCAGAGTTATGCATCCAATTTAGAAAGAGTAAACAGCAGCATAGTGTAGGAGAATGCCACGGGGGCACTGCAGACTTCCATTATCCATGACGCTTGTTCTGATGATTGGGCATTCATGCTTTAAACTAGCAGTGCGTGACTTGTGGCTCAAAGCAACATACAACATTCCTTCCAACTTCTTTAGAATGTCACCAGATATCCTGCAAATTGCTGCAAAACTATAATTTCTAACGTGAGAGAAGGGAACAATTAATTAAACACTTAGAAAGTAATAATATTAACAGTATTTAGATGAATTTTAATTGAACGTTGCTCTCATCCCCATTTTTTTTGTCATTCTAGCCTAGACTACATTTTGGAGTGTAGGCTCTGGCCCCTCAGAGTTGAACAAGACTTAAATGACAATTATCCCCAAGAGTAATTTAATCTGTATATTAGTTTTGGCTACCATTATATTAAAGGAGAGACCACAATTCAGTACTAGAGTACATGTTTTGCATTACAAGGTGTTCTAGGCTCAATCTCTGGTAATTGCATTTAGAAGAAACTCAGACCACTGGGAAAGAGAAGTATGTAATTTAAAAACAAAACCAAGTTATTATCTGATTCTCCTGGGTTTTACGTATTAAGCAGAGATTTTGCAATGAAATTTACAGTCAATCCACCACACAGTGTAATGATCACAGTTGTCCTAATGTTCATAAGTGAATTCAGGGTTTTATTTTATTCTATTTTTGTGAATGAAATTTGGCATCATACTACGCATTTTTACATGCTTCTCTCCAGATTTGTATTTCATAGGGTAACTATGAGATGGAATATGTATATATGCATCAGTTACTTACTGGCTATTGAAGAAATGTGCCAAAGTTGTCATATTGTCATCACTGTCATTTTGATTTACTTTAAAGAAGCTTGATTTCCTGTTCTCACTTCATTTTTTTTACTTATAAGTAGACTGAAAGCTATAAACCTATAAATGCTGTTTTAGGAGGAAATCCTATTGAATATAGCCTATTTCTGAAAAAATTTGCATGGAATTAAGGCTGTAAGATTTTAAAACAGGACAAATTAAGAAGCTTGACCATGGTGTTAAAATTAAAAGCTATCAGCCCAATTGCATGTCATTGGTAATTATTTTCTTTATTTCCTTCTTCCAAGTTCTATGCACAATAACAAGTTTGTATTTGGAGTGGAGGGTATTTTCACACTATATGGTAGTAGATAGTAATTTCTTGACCCTTTAAACATCAGCATTTCACTGGCAATAAAATAGAAAAATGTCTCCAACTGCTGTAGAATAAGCCTGAATTAGAGTTGGAGATGGTGGGGGCTGGCAGAGGAGAGAAATGTACTAGAAGCAGTGTAATAAAGCTTAATTGTATTAGTTCTGAAAAAAGATTTTTGATCTTCAAGGATAATTTTATTCCTGTAATAGCTGGAAAGAGAAAATGCAGCACCAAACAATCTTTTATATCAGCTGCTGTTTTTATATTATTTTATTTTCATTTGTTGAATACACACAGACCTTGACAATTTTTTCTGCTTCCATAGATACTGCTTTAGAATTTTTTAATCCTAAAAAAACAACAACAAGAGAGACTCACAAGGTACTTCACATTGGAAAGGAAACATCTGAATAGTTGTTTGGTTAAATAGTTATGGTTGGATTTTCTAGAATTAAAAGCTAGACTCTTCTGGATTTGGGATGAATTTGGGATTGGTGGGGTGAAAGACACAGGAATAATTCAGTATATAAATGCCCTACCTGATTCAGTTGTCTCAGCTACAAATTTTCAGTTTCAATCACAAATTGACTTCCGTGGACCTTACTTCATACTTAAGTGGTCAGTAGAGGGAGCGTGCATAAGAGCACTAATATGCCTATCGTCCCTGTCATTGTATTTTTATTCTCTTNNNCTTGTTCTCATTTTTGTTTGACAAATTCCAGTCAATATCAATCAATCAGACACCCAAATCATCATCTAAATGTGTTTTTAAAGACATATTTTTCATTTGGAGTTGAACACATAGACTGTCAAAAGATTATCTATTTCTAAATCTCAGACCTTACTGACTTTACAGGATGTTCTTTTCCCATTATGAACACCTAATGAGAGTATTATGATACACCTTTTTCAGGGACTAAATTTCATAGATTTCTTATAAAACAAGTTGTAGTTCATTTTAAACACTGCATTAATAAAATTGATTACACGATCAGCGAAATTCAGCATGCCTTTATTCTGTGTATACGAATGTGTACACGAAACGTGTCCTCTTTTCCAATGGCGGTTGCTGCTGGAACAAGAGGTCACTGGGGCTCTTGGCCAAAGGAGTTTAGTTATATTGGGTCACTAGAAAAAGCTATGTAGAGAGCAGCCCAATGAAATTATTGGCAATTTTGAAATGAAGACGAGACTGGAGAGTCATTGATTAAGATAAAAGATTAGAGTTTTCTCAGTACTTTTTCTAGTACTCAGGTTGTCCTCAATCTCATTTTATACATGTTAAGCATCTTCTGTTATCTGTTTGGTAGTTTCACCCTTCTGTTATGTAATTATTTATATTGATTACTTGGGATCTTTCCAGTTTTACTCCAGTTTAGTTTGTGTCCTGAAATGTCTTTAGTTGTCATAATGCAAAGCAGGAAACTGACCTTCCAGATATTTTTATGCTGACTTTAGAATCCTCTCCAGGACAATTTAAACTCTTCCTGGTCTGCTTTGTTTGAAATTCACTTCACATTACCTGTCAAATTTTTGTAGCAAATTGCAACTACTGGAGTTGGGAGAAACATTAAATGAATTCCCCTCAACGTTGTTTCTCACTCAAATTGGCCCATTTGTCAGTTATTTCTGCATGTTCCATCAGTTTAAAAAAAGGTTTATATCTGCCTTAGTGGATTACTTGCATCAGGAAATGGCAGCAGGCGTATATTTATATTTTTCTGAATTTTGAGTTTTGAGACTTTTTGCTTGCACTGAGTAACATTATTTTATGATATGGTAAACTATGTTTACAAAATAAGAAACTAGAATTTTACATATGGATTTTTTTATTATGGTAGATGATTGTAACGTAGTTCATTGTCCAATATTTTATTATTACGATCATTGATTGAATAAATCTTTGTCTAAAGTAAGAAAATAAAATATAAAATGTCCACGTCTAGGATCTTGATTATCAGGGGGTTGGATTAGATGGCCCCCAAAAGTCGAGTATTATCTGTAATTCAGTTTTGTCTCATCTGATATGAGCTTCAGTTTGTTACTCCTCATCCAATCCATCAAAGAGGCCATCTACATTAAGATTGAACAGCCTTCTCTCAACAGAGGGGGAGGGGCAAAACACCACCTATCTCTTGTTTGCAACACAGTCCTTTCAGCAGTTCCAAGAAGGTTCCACATCCATTTGCATTCTTCAGGTGATCTTGAGGGCACAGATAAACCTCCAATTGGCCTCAATGACTCGTAGAGAAAGTGCTAACGACCAGACGACTGCAAGGAATATAAATCCTTCCATTCTTCACCATTCAGTCAGAACTGAAGAAGCTTCTTGAATGAGAAGCAAAATGTCTTAAAGCAAGTCCAGTTGCCTTTTGAAAAAGCACCTTTGGGACATCTAGTCTGTCACTTTAGCCAATTAAGAACAAGCTCTTGCATAGGCTCGTCATGTTCAGATGAAGACAATATTCTATTGCCACTTTAAATCTCTGAATGACATTACTCAGCAACCTCATGTAATTATTAAAACAGCACCTGGAATAAAATTCAGCCAGATGGGATTCCACATTGTAAATCTCTTGTGGTTAAATCAGAATCCCTATCCCACTCTAGAAATAACTATCTAGAGATGAGCAGAACTACTGCAAAATCGCTCTATCCACACCTGATTCAGAAAATCTGTTCAGAAAGATTTACAGCATTGACAGCCAATATATCCCCATCTCTCTCCTGATACCCCCTCCCCCCAAAAAAGGTCCTTTAGAGAGACCAAGGCTATTTAGTGCTGCTCTCAAGTGGAAGGGGTGCAGAGCTTAAACATCAAAATCAGCTACCATTCATGGAGTCAAAGGGAGCAAAACCCGTATTTTTGATGCTTGTATAAGGGGCAGTGATCTGAAGTCGATTGGGGGCATATAACTTATCAAAGGCTTGGTCTTTCATTCGAAAAGCAATCTTTTCGATGGATTTCTCTATTCTCCTAGGGAAAAGAATAAATGTTCATTATCTATTTGCTTGAAATATGTTTATTGATAACTCTTCTTGAAGCTGCGCTGAGGAGAGTTTAAAAATAAGACAAACAATATTCCATATAAATATTATAAAAGCAATCAAAAAGCTCCCATTAAATATAAACAAAATAAATAGAAGTACAATCAGCCAAAATATAATGTAATTAAAAGTAGTCTATAAGGCTGTTTACATTGTGTAATGTTCCTCCTTTGACTATGGGGCAATTTCTGCTCCTTTTTGAGATACAGTTAAAGATTGTACCTCAAAAAAGTTATGTAAATGTCATATTCATGTTTTAACCTAAATATACACTTCAATAAAAATTCTGCCACCAGTATTTAAACAGAAGTAACTTGGGCTTTTCACTACCCTATCCCATTTTTAGGAGGCATTTGCATTATTTTCATGATTTTAATTAAGCACTGATGCACTTTAAATAAAATAATATTTTTCTTGTGTCTCTACAATAACATATTTTTTAAAATTGTTCCTACATACTTTTGTAAGTATGTTTATTTAATTTATTTGTATTTCTGCCTTTATTGTTTTTACAAATAACTCAAGGCAGCAAACTCTTATTTGCCCACAACAACAACCCTATGAAGTGGTTTGGGCTGAGAGAGAGGGACTGGTCCAAAATCACCCAGCTGGCTTTTATGACTAAGGCGGGACTTGAATTCATGGTCTCTCGCTTTCTATCCCAGTACCTTAACCACTAGACCATACTGGCTGTATGTACCTTAACCATTAGACATACTGTTCACTGCTCTTGAACTGCTTCAAACTGTTGATATGATATGCCCAATTGTAAAATTGACAACAGTGAAGAAAGAACAATCCTGTTAATTGAAGCAAAGTGGAATCTACTTACTTATCATTTAGAAGAGAGCAGGGGTGTCAAACTCGCATCCTCATGGAAGTGTCACGTAACGTATTGGGACTTTATCCATCTTCACTAAACTGGGTGGGGCAGGGCCAGCACATGATGCATCCGGCCCGTGGGCCATGAGTTTGACACCCCTGTAATAGAGGGATATGATACAACCTAAGAGTTTGTAAATATTGTAATATGTCACTGTTGTTGAACTCTGTATTTCCTTCCTTCCTTCCTTCCTTC